>JAOEGS010019288.1:11601-29896 GCA_025447755.1 Corythornis vintsioides
TATATTAATCCCAGGTCTGTGGAGAAGGGAGATTTTGGGTTGGTTTTTTTTTTTTTAAAGGAAGGAGCAAACCCAAAACATTTTCTGCCAATGACTCCACTTTCTTTGAAGCAGATTCCTCAAACTTAACCAGGCTCACAGCTGATGTGCTGGGAGGAACACCTGAGGGTATGCAAAGGTAAGACAGAACCCTTGCAGAGAATTTTCAAGGATCCTGCTGTGCTCCCCCTGAAGACAACTTTGGTTTTATAAACAAAAGTTGGGTCATAACTGAATGTAGAGGTTATTCTGCTCAATCTCCCCTGATACTCTCTCTACAGCTGGGTGCTTTACTAAAATATTTGCACTACCCTTAAGGGTAGTACCTTTGGAATGCTTTGCTCTAGGGGTCAACTGCTCTTCCTTTATCTTTGCTTTGCTTTAGGGATTAATTACACCTTCTTTTCCTCACAGACCTTTTCCAACTCAAAAGAGGAGAAATCACTGTACTAGAGCAGTATAACTCATTTACTTACACTAACACTTCCATTCCATGCCCTGAGAGTATTTCTCTGGAAGCCAAAACTCTTGTGTAAAATACATTTATATACACTGCATATGCACTCTGCATATACATGTGCACATTTATGGACACCATATACATTAACTTAATTTTTGTACATTAAATGCCAACTTTTAAGAAAAAAAATAATCTTTTTTAGATCAGCAGCTGTATCAGCAGCTGTCAAAAATGGTAAACTTGGCTCCAATCAAGTCACATGTTATACACTTTATTAGTAATATATAATGGTGAAGAATTATGTCACCCACATATACACATATGTACAATATTGAAATCAGAATATTAATAAGGAATTTTTCATTTTCTCTTGAAAGAAAGAATAGGACACTAACAAATCCAAAATATTACAGCAAAAATATCTGCTCTCTCTGTGAGAGGAACAAAGACACAAGCACCAAAGAAGGTCTTAACATGGAAATCCATTTCTCTTGGGAATATCTGTTGTTTTAATTCATTCTAGTTCATGCATTAACATCAATTCTCCCTCTTCAGAGGCTTCTGGCCCAGTGGTGGAGGTGGGGGGAAATCACAGGGGATACAATAACATAGCCTGTGGTCTGCAAGTCATTAGTGCCTAGCACACTTAAGAAGGTAGAAAAACAGCAACTGAAAAAGGTCACACTTTCCCATCCACAAAGGAAATCTCAGGAGTTCACAGAATGGAAAATGAAAGCAATAAATGCTTATAGCTTAACTCAGTTTCTCTTGGTTGTAGATGCACAACACAGTCCAAAGATTTCTCAAAAATCCCATTTTTTCATTAGGCAACATGGGCTGGCAGCTCTAATTACACACTCCAGTGAGTGGAACTCTGGAACAACAGGCTGCCTTGAACAGAAGAGATGATTCACAGATTCACAGATTCACAGATATTAGGGGTTGGAAGATCAATGATCAAGAGGATGAAGTTAGGAAAGCCCTATTAAACTGAAATGATTCATAGAACTTCTTCCCAGTTCTTCCCTTGTTCTTCCTTCCTTGTAAAACAAGCATTCAGCAACAGAAAGAGATGTTATTAAGACAAGCACACACCTACAAAACAAAAATCTCCCAGTTGCAGGAATTCCAGCTGATGCCTTACAGGTCTGATATTTTCTCACCCAGACAACAGAAATGAGGGGTTTAAGGCCCTTTTAGGAATTCTAAATAAAAATGGGTCAGTATTCTGCAGGTCTCTGAAGTTAGCAAAACTTTGCTATGGTCTGGAATAACAAAGGAAAGACAGACATTATTTTCAAGTCTAATCTCTGATTCTTGGAGATGAAAAGTAGAAGTTACACAACCTGGGGGGCCCCTGGATACAAGTGAGCAGCCCCCTTGCTTACACTCACTATTACAAGAGTTCTCTTGCATTCTCTTGAGTTTCCTTGAAGCACTTAAAAGCACACAGAAAAACAAGAGTTGATGCATGGAATTGTGATGCCTCACCTCCTTTGGTTTCCCATTCCACCCTCCACAGCATTAATTAATTAATAATTCATTAAGCTATTACCCCTTTAAGCAATTACCCTTTCTAGCCCCCTCCTCTATCTTACTAGAGGGCTGAGCTACAATCTCAAGGCTCAGAGTCAGAAACCCTATTTTCTGTGCCAAATGGATGTTTGATTGGGTGGATGTTTTTTTGTTTAAAGACAAAAAATAAAATCAAAAATAACCCCAACTACCTCACATTTATTTCTGCCATGAGCTAGCACTTCAGTTTCTTGACAGGTGGTTGATAAGATTATTGCATAAAATACTGGTTTCTTCTTTGTTTGCCCATTATTTTGCTGCTGAGCCTTTATCATTGCCTGGAAATAGGTCACAGGTCTCCAACTTCCAAGCTCCTTTTAGAGAGGGAGTACTAAATCCAGGATGTAATTAAGCCTTCATTATTAGGAATATTTTCTTTTCAGAGACCCAGCAGGGTTTCCAGCATGCCAAAATCTTGTTTGGACCTTTTCAGAGGGTAGCCAAGTAATTTGGCAGAAGATAAAAAACCACAAGGAGCCAGAAGGACTAGAATATTTTTTCAATAATCAATTTAACATAACTACAGAAACTGAAAACCATTAGTGCACAAAGGAATAAAAAAAGACATTTTGAAAAAGAAAGGAAAAACCCTCAACCTCTGAATTTGAACAATGTACTGGACATCTCAGAAAGCATTCTGGATAATGCCAAAGACTTTCTGCTGGACATTTGAAAACAATTCCCCAGAACTGCAAAAATATTACCTTGTTAAGATTTTGCAACAGCAGAAATATAAAGCAACCACAGGCCACGAACACTGATATTTACTGAACCTGTATCTTGCCAAATAATGTATATATTTTGTCTCTTTTTCTTTTTTTTTCAAAGGGAAAAGCCACCCACAGATAGCAAAAGGCAGGAACTTTCACTTTGATCACTCAGGCTGGAAACATGTACATCCCTTGCTAGGGCAGCTTATATCACCAGTCATTAAATGTAAAGAACTGACCTAATGAAATCATCTCTATTTCCACCCCTATATTGTTGCCTGACATTTCAATAGCTATGCATTACTTTTCCTATGTCTAGCTACCTCACCAGAGGACTGTTCTTGTAGCACTGGCCTCTCCAGGAGCAGCAAGGTGTGTCCATTTTCTCTCTAGCACTGGACCTGGCAAACAGCCTTTTTGGAAAGGTAAGTGTTCCAGGGGTGCTTAGCTTATTCTGAGACATAAATCAACATTCAGTCTTCCCAGGTCCAAAGCATTTCTCAAACAAAATATTAAATCAAGAGCATCAAGTTTAGAATGCTAGGTTTAAAAAGCTAGGTTTACAGGTTTCCTTTTACATGAAATAATTATCTACAGTGAAAAAAAAAACAAAACAAAAGCATTTAACAAGACTCATACTGAAAGACTATCTTGGAGTTAGAAAGCTCCCCATACCCAACTGTAAAAATCCACTGAAATTTTCAAATAGGATTCCACCTTCTGGATATCTGTGGGAACTCAAGGAGGTGGCATCACTGATGGTACTGAACCTGCAGGCCCAGCTTAAAGACTGCTAAAGCTTAAATGTCAGCAAAAAGTCCACAAACTCAGGCCTCAGTTTTCAGTAGCAGTAGTGCCTCAGTATTAGCCAAGTGCTCACCAGTTCTGTAGGTGTGTAGACAGAGAACAAGGGAAAGGAGAGTATTTTCAGAAGCATTACAGTGTGAAATCCACATCCCAAATTCAAATGCTGTAGTAACACAAGGTGAATGTCAACAAAGTCTGTTCCTTTTGTATCTAAGATACAAGACATAAACAGCAAAATGTTTCTAAATGAAACACCACCACTATTTTCCTTTTTTTTCCTTTCAGTCAGCTTTACAGCTTTTCAACAAACAGCAAAAGACATAATTTCAGTTACAAAAGTCTTACAAGACAAATACACAATTCACACTGCAGAGAAATAAATGCAAAAAAAAAAAAAGGATCATAGAAAACGTTTTCTATTGCTCCACAAATATTCAGAGGAGGTTTAACACACAAAATGGAATTTCTTCAGCAGCACTGATTAAACTCAAGATGAGGCAAAGATCTTCTTTACAAAGTAAAGGCACCAGCTCTTTGTAAACACGTACTCCTCTCACTTTAACTGAGAAAGCACTCCAAATATTTCCAGGGAGGCAACCTGTGCAGTAGCATTCCATCACCTATAAATATTTCACAGAAGAGATATCAAAGACCTTTCTCCTTCTTCTCAGTGTATTTAACAAGTGTTGGGTTTTTTGTTTTTGTTTTTTTGTTGTGTTTTTTTCTCTTCAATTTATCTAGTGGTAAACTCTTTCAATCTCCCCAGAAAAGTTACAATGAACCTGTAAGACAGTGTTTTCTTTTATCTGCCTTCTGATATTGATCATGAAGTTTCAAGACAAAAGAAATGTCAGATGCCAGTATGAAACAAGCACATCTGCAGTCATCTCTTGTTTTCAATATTGTGCTATAGACAGTTTCCCAGAAGGAACCATTGGCTTAGAGTAAAAAATAGAAACATTAAAAAAAAAAAAAAGGAACTTGTGAACATCCTCCAGCTGTGTAGCTACCCACCCTCTGACTTTTCAGCTGTACTAGCAAAGACTGAGCAATAAAAAGATTAGGTGCTTCTGATGATGGCTGTACTTCAGGATGCCAGGTTTTTTCAAGTATGGATCCTGAACATACACATTTCTCTAGCATCAAGAGTATTCACACAGTTCATTACTAAACAAAACTGAAAAACTTGAAAACTATGAAAATAAATATTTCATACCAAGGTGAATTGTTTGCACCCTGGGCAACTTCATAGTTTCCATCACACAACTCTCATCAATACCACCAACCATATTTTCCTACCCAGACACACAAATCCAGTGATCACACTAATTAACTATTGTTCAGTGGCCAACCAAACTTGTGTGTTTCTAAGTCACCTTCTTTCAGCTTTATAAAGCAGAATGATTTTTTAGTGTAGTACTTTCAGGTTCTGCAGGACTGTCAACTGGCACCTGGAGAAGGGGAAAAAACCAAGCAGGAATTAAGCCGTGATTCAGCAGAAGCTATTCCCAAACTCAGAATTCTTGGGTAATTATTAGGTTAGACTCCAACAGAATATGTATTTAATTAGCTAAATTAGGCATTTCTAGAAAGACTTATTTTCCCTTCTGTCAGTAATGGAAACTGCCCCAGCAAAAAAAACCAAACCCAAACCAGAACCAAAATACCAAACCAAACCCCACAGAAATGAGTTCCTTAGTGTAAGTGTATAAAGTATCTATTTGCTGCATATAGGTATTTATCACATGGAGATTAACCTCCAGTTTTTTTCTCCATTACATTTAAACATAGGAGAATCTTGATGGTCAAGATTTGGGATCAAAGTGCTATTGTACCTTATTAACACCATTATTTATGGTAAAATCAGGGTGAGGCCTCCAGGCTTCTGTTATATCCTGGCTAATATAAATGAGGCTGTGTGGCAATCTAGGCTAATTAACAAGGTGCTAATAGAAAAGGCCTATAGTCAGCATCTACAACCCTGAGATACCCCTGACCCAAGCTGCTAAACCCATAGAGTGCCATACTGTGCACACACAGCTGCACTGGTTTCAGGTTCAAGTTAATTCATGTAGCACCAGTTTGGAAGTTTTTGAACTTTATGCAGGTACTAATGTGCACCTGATCACAGATGAGCAAAAGCTGCTACACATGAAAGACATCTATCCATTAAGAAAAAAAAAACCAAAACCAAAACCAACTCAGTGACAGAGGATCTTGCAGTATCTTACTCCCAAAAGCTGTTTCATTATCTTGATCAAAATGATCAAAATACCCACAGCACTGAAAACAGCTTCCAGTCACAGTCTTATTTCTACTAGTAACTGTGATTATCTGGAGAAGCTGCTGAAATGTGATATTGGAACCTCCTGAAGAGCAGAAAGTGCTGTGCTCATTTGTCATTCAAATTGAGAGGGTGCTGGGTTCTTTATGCAGCACAGTACAGAAACTGCAGCAAGACTTCAGCTCATCAGACATTGACTTCACTTAAATGGTTGCAGGTATTTTAAATAAAATTCATTGTCTGCTTCTTAACATTTAAAATAGTGTCACAATTTACAGTGCTACCTGCAAATATGAAAAAGCAAGATTCAAGCAATAAAATCAGAGATTAATGTCAGCCACTTAAAATTCAGGAAGATCTGAGAAGATATTTTAGAGGTTTTTTTCTAAATGGGAGCTAAGGGGAGAAACAGATATACCTGAGGGCAGCATCTTATGCAGCCCTGTTGCTCCAGAACAGCATGCAAACAGTCATATTATAAGTTTTTGTCATTTGCTATTAATATTATTATGAAAATAAACCAAACATTTGAGTAGAGTAATGGTAAAATTTACAATAATGGTAAAAGAGTCACCACTTACAGCTTTGACATCCAAATTCATTATCCCTGAATTCACATTGTGTCTTCGCAAATCTGATTTTATTAAGGCTGAAACAAAACAAAACAAAACAGAAATCTGATTCATGGCTTTGCAGTGACATGCAATTCAAGGGAAATGTTTGTACTGTGCAAGCCTTGGAAGCTGCTTTCAGCACATATCCAAAATATCAATATTCACTCTCTTGCAATTTGAGCTTATTGACAATTTGAACTTGCTCCTCACAAAGCACATGCAGAAAATTACAGTAAGAACTTTAAAATCATGAATATTTAAAGCAAAGCTTGATGGTTTTAGCACTTTCAGTGCATTTTTAAGTACCTCTAAGTGTGTAAATCACTAATATGGGTCAGGAATACATCAGGAGTTTCTTGCATTAGGAAAAAACTGCAAAGTGTCTCCATTTATGTATCTGTTTACTTTTACTATCCTACTCTGGCAACAGACATCTGGCCTCCAGTTTCAAGGTATGACTATAGTAATGGGTGACAGATGGCTGTCCATATATTAGCAACATTGTCCTTATAACAAAGGGTGTGCACACAGCAAATATTTGAAGTGAAAAACCAAACAAACATAAAAAACCCCAAAAAGCTAAACAAAAAACCAACACCACACAACGACACACACCAACAAACAATGACAACCAACAACCAAACAACAACCAACAACAACCATACACAAAAAAAACCAAACCAAAACAAACCACAAACCCTGCATTTACAACTTGACAGCTCAGACTGAATCCTAGATGCTTAGGTCATCTAAAAGCTACACAGAAATTCAGTATCTAAAAAAAAACCCTCCATATTTTCACATTAAAGAGAAATCTTTGTGTACATTTATGAGTAATTACCTGTTAAGATAATGCCCACAAAAATCCAAGCACAAAGAAAGATGTTTCCTGCACGAGGACTGTAGTCTGTTGTGAGTTTTCCTTGAACGAGGGTAAAGACAATTCCAAATATCTATAAACAAGCAAGTAACTTCATCACAGAGAAAAGAGTCACCACTTTATCTTATTGAAAAAAAACCCAAAAAATCCACAAAGACTACAGCAACACAGAGACTAAGCAGCCATGTCTAAGATAATTTTCTTATATTTGAGCAGAGTGGTCTCCCTAAACATTACTTCACTTAAAAAACAAAATTCTGTAACCTGTGCTGATGCATTAAGGAGACCTGAGGAAGTGCCTTCAGACTCTGGGTATGTAATTTCCACAGCAAATTCAAACCCAAGTGGGAGATAGCCAGTCATGAAGAACCTGTTGAAGAGAAGAGGAAGACAGGTATGGCCTTCACCTATTACTACACCTAAGAAAAACAAAACATAAATACATGGTATCATGAATTAGCTGTTATTCTGAACTGTTTTCATGACCTAACATGATTCAATAGCCACTTTATCTGCTTCATTCCTCTAAATTCATCCAACAATTGTAGACATACATTTCTCTTTTTAGGACAAAGATGCTACAACATATTTGTTGTTTCCCATAACAACCTGAACTCTGCTCTGTACATATGAAACAACCCTCTCTGACCAGTCCACAAGCCACTCCATCATTGAAAGCCAACTACTTTCAAATGGAAAACAGACACAAACATCCAATTAGCCAAAACATCCATGATGGGTGACAAATGAAGACCCTCATTGGGACTGAGGCTGAACACTGTCTGTTAAAATGTCTGGAGGGACTGAGAGGTGACAGGAAGAACAGTGGATGAATGCAGGTGAGGTTGATTGGATTTTAAACTGAAAATCTCAGCATTTCCAGCTCTACCTTGACCATCATGTCTGGATACAGCACTATTCCCTCAGTATATCTGGATGGTGGATCTATGAGAAGTGCTTATGCTCTTCTGTGTAAAAAAAAGCACCCAGCAAGTTGCTTGGGCTATTAAAATACAGACTGATCAAAATACAGAGAAGCCAGTCTTCTTACACGGGCTGGGTTAAACTCTAAACACTTACCCCACTGGTCAACAGAAAGATTCAGCTTTACTGAAGACAGCTTTTTGAACTGGAGCCAAACAAACTGACCACATACAGACTTCCATTAGATCCATAAAAATGTTAAGTGAAATTCACTGAAAAGTGAGTTATCTTAGATTTATTCTGATGTCACAGAAGGTGAAACCCTAGTAAACCCTATATGCACTGTGAGCTACAGGCATAAGTTGAGCATGACAAAAGAATATATAGTAGGATCAATGAGTTAAAAAAGTTAAATATTGTTTCTGAACAGTACTGCAGTAAGTGTTCTAGTCCTCCTCAGTTGCTCACCCAAGTACTCCTCCAGTCACGAACACTACTATAAGGTAGCCAAGGTCCAGGGTGAAAGTAAATACCAGCAATCCAATGAAAGAGAGAATGTAAACAATCAAAGTAGTTTGCCTGCAACCCAACCAAAAAGACAAAAGCAAACCATTGTTAATGTAAGGTCATAGCACCTTCTTGAAGCATGGAAGAGTTATATAAATATTATTTACTAAGAATTGACATTTTGCAGCTATAACATTTGCTTCATGTCATTCTGACTCAAACATATCATGCAATGAGAACCTATCCTCACTGACTCAGAAATATGGCTGCTTCCCTCAAGGCTAGAGACTTACTCAGACTCTCCAAAAGCTGACAGTCACATCAGCTACTGTTACCTTAAGACTACTTCAGTTCTCTCCCATGTTCTCTCTCTTGGCTGTTCTGCAGCACAGCCCATTATACATCAATACATGAGCAGCCAAATCAAAGTCTATTAGAGCAGTAGAAGTCAGCCTAAGAGGCAAGTCAAACAAATCTCATTACAATGTCCTATTTATTTTCAATCTGGAATAAGGGATGCCATCCAAAATAGGAAAGCACGTATCATTGATAAATAAGCCAAAACACATGCAGAAAGAAAGCCAATCTACAGCATTAACATCCATTAGGTTGCTAGAGCTCTTGCACAATTTACAAAGACTCATAGGGAAGAACTACTGCACTGAAAGCTGTGCTCCAGGGCACTGCTCACTCCTGCTGGGCAGCACACCATGGCTGATGGACCAAGAACAGAGTTCTGCTCCACAGTTATCCCTCCAATTAAAGTAAATGTTATGCTTATTAATAGGACCAGGAGTAGTATGGGGAAAAAAGAAGAAAGAGAGATAATCCATCAACTGCCTATTTTACAAAACAATGCAGAGTATGTTGTCTTTGTTTTCCTAGGAGGAGAAGCCCACTGGGCTACCTGTACACTGTATGCACAACATGTGCTTTCCTTGATAGCCTTATGCTCCTGAAGAGACAGGAGCAGATGGAAAAAAACCCTTTTGCATCTTTGTATTCACCTCTTTCTTTTGGCCAAGAACAATTGTAAGAGTCTCAAGTTTCTGCTGTAGTCTCAGAAACTAGTCTCCACCAAGGCTCCTAAAATGCAGTTCATCCCTGATCTTTTACCATCAGTTCACTTCAGCCCTTACATTGCAGTATTTTTCTAATGCAGTTGCACTGCTCTCCTACCCCTGGCCCCACACATGCCTACCCACACTTACTTGTATGTTTTAGTGTAATCCAGCCACAAACCACAAATAATGGAACCCACCATTCCTGCCACCACCAGTGTCAAGCCAATTCTCCCAGCGTTCACTTCTTCTCCCTTTCAACAAATATTTATATGGTGCTCATTAATAACTTGCTTCCACTCAGAATCAAGTTCAGACCTCTTGGCAGTCATAAGAGCAAACACTCCTATGACTCCCATGGCTGTATGGTGCAAGAAACTGTATAAAGGAAACCAAATGCCTGAGCACACTTAACACCTACATAGTAATAAACATCACCTCTGCAAATGTACAATTCAATGTTCAACAAACAAACAAACAAAACAAAAATGAAAACCCAAGAAGATCCAAGAAACTTACCTCATAATGAGTTACTATCATCTGGTTTAATAATGTGGAGACAGAATAAAATGCCCCAGTCATAATACCTGCAGTACCAAAATAAAAGCTTCAGTCACTCAAGTGTAGTCATGCAGATCTGCTACTCTAAAGAGTTAATCTTCTGACATTTAAGACTCACATCAGAGGCAAAACCTTTTATCTGCCAGGTAAAATCTCTTCCCAACACCTACAGATGGTAGTTGAATACTGCCAGATTTTCCAGCTCTGGCTGCTGAGTAAATCAATTTGACACTCCCCCCCCCCATATAAAACCATCACCACAACTACAACTTTCAGCACACATTTCAACTGCTCTGCCAGAGCACAGCCAGACTGCACCACTTACCATAACTGATCAGCAAAAGTACAAATGGAATATTTCTGAACAAATTAATAATTGACTGCTTGTAGGAGTAATCCTCAGGAGGCAGAGTTTGTAGCACTGCTTGAGAGTGACTGGGAGGGTATTTGGGCTTTTCTTCAAACACTGGGAAAAAAAAGAAGAAGGAACAATTTTTATTTGCCTTTATTGGACTGATGCTTTTTATTTTTGAAGTGTTTCAGTCTGGTGAATTTCAGAAGATTAACCTAAGGGTTCTAAGACTTTAATGAAAAAAAAGTGTTCTCATTAAAAATTCAAGTCACAGACACAAAATATAAGCTCCTTATCTATGTCCAACATAAGGTCAAAGACAGACTTCATCTGCAATGTGTCTAGAACTTCTTATCTGAACTGTAAGATTAATAGGGCAATTCACCTTATACCATAATTAACATTATATCATAATTGTGGCAAAATGCCTCAGTGAACTAAATATTCTGGGAGATGTCAACTCACATGAAGCACAAGGTACAATAAACTGGTTACTGAATCCTGGCCCAACAGGTAAATGAACACAAGTAAACTGGAGCAAATGGAACCTCAGACACTTTGAGCAGAGTCAGAGGCTTTAAGTGAGATGCTGCAAACACTCCCTATGGTCACCATTTCAGTGACAGGAACAGAACACTTACCAACTCCTGTTAAGAAGAACAGCAGTGTGGACACTATTGCTGTTCCATAGAACATGATGCTGATGTTATGTGCCATGAGATTGATATCATTAGGTGTATTTGGAACCAAAACAGGTGGCAATAAAAAGCCAATTGCAGTGCCAAGCTGTGAAGTGAGAAAAGAAAGCCAAAAATTATTTCCTTGAGAACATAAAAATAATCAGAAATTAGAAGTCTCACCATGCAAGATTCAGAATTTATATTGTAATATGTGTTAATAAAGCTATGAAGGTAAAGTGTTCCTTCAGCATCATATTTCTGAACCAATTGCTCTCAAACACGTTTCACATGTCAGCTCTTTCATAACTCAGCTTTTAACCTTTTCATTTCTAAATTAAACCACAATACTACACCTAGTACATAGCACGTTTAACAATGAAGGATTAAGGAAGTCTTTTTGCAGAAGAATCACAGGAAAATACTGTGCATGCACTTAAATTTTTATGTGTCATCCTGCATCTGAAGGCTTAGAGATGACAGAAGACTCCAGCTACTCTTGGAGAAATGCTTTTTTCTTTTTCTTGATCAAAACACTCTGACATGATGATCCTGCCACCACAGTAACAGAGTGACATGCAAGGTTTATTGCTGAACTGATAAAGCAGAGAAGAGCAAGAGAAAAGGAGCATCCTTATTAAGAAACACAAACCCAAACCCTCCATCTGCAATTATTGCTAAGGAAATAAAGGGGGAAAAAAAATATCACAAAATAAAGTAGCAGTGGGTTTGTATCTGGAGTAAATTACAACACAGCAACTGATTTTGAATTAAAAGAGACAAAAAACAAGGACTGAAATTTTGGGTATATATATATAAACCATTTTAAAAAAGAAAGTAGCAACAGTCTTGAACTGCTGTGCAATTCACCTCTCAGCTCCTCCAAAACTAAACTGAATTTTGAAGTATTAGAACACTGATTTAACTATAAGATCTACATTTATTTCAGATTTTAAAAAATAAAGAACACCACTGTTAGAGTAGCACATCCAACACTCAGAAAGTACTCAAATTAAAGGTGTGCCAGTGAGCCTACAAAGCACCCTTTGTGCTTGTGCCCAATGAGGGTTTTGTTGCCTTCCCCACCCCCAGACCATCAGATGTACACAGTACCCAGTGCTCACCTGAAGAATGTCTCTTTTCATCATCAACTTTCAGTATATGAACTCTACAAACATTAATTCAGTACACAATCACTCTGATTCTTAAGGGATGTGCTTTCCTCCCCCAGTATTAGCCAATACAATACCCACAGAGCTCCAAGAAAGCCATGTGACAGCAATTTTCACCTTATACATCTAGAGAGGTTAAGGACAGTTCCAATGAGCCTGATGTGCCCAGTTTAAGAGGCCAAGTACTTCTGGAAATCTGGCACTTCTAACAACCCTTGACAGGTACATCCCTGCCTTCGGGTGATCTGTTTTTCAACTGCAAATGATCAGCATCCCAATAAATAATGGGTGCAATCTGATTTTTGGTAACTATTCTGTCTCTTCCCAGCCTGGGGTCCCAGTCCTGTTTGCTGCATCTCTGAAGTTATGCAAAGTATATGATAAAAACAACAAAAAAAGGATGACTGACAGCCCAGTTGTTTACAGCAACTTGATGTTGTCACATAGTTGACCTCTGCAATTAAACGAGTGAGACATCATAGCAGTGAGTGAACTGCATTGGGATGCACAGACAACACCAATTCTAACTTCAAAATGCCTCATTTGTCAGTGCACTTCTACCTTCTGAAAGTTTGGGCTTTTTAAGAAAGCAAGAACTGCAAACTGAGAAATTCTACTGTTTGACACCCTATCAGTCTTCATGGGTCAACAAGCAAGACCAAGATCTGAGCGAGCAGGGTATGGCACAGCTGCAGAACAGACCCTCATCCTCTGCACCAAACTGCCAGAGGGAGGTGACAAATGCCCTGACAGTGTGTTTCTCAAGCATTTCCCTGGCCATCAAGCATGCTGACATGCTAAGTTCTGCCCTAGCTTCTGGAGAATATGCTCTCAAAATACTTGTTTATTTTGTTCACACCTCTACTGCCATTGTCCTTGTCCATCCTTCTCGTGGTTCCCATCCACACAATCCCTGCACAGTTTCAACCCCCACATCTCAGCATCCAAGAGCAGCACCAGTTGCAGACTCCAAGTTGTATCCTTGGCATTGTACTGCAGAACTGAAACCCCAGTAACTCTGTATTACTGGGAGGACTGCCACATGTCAGGATGAGAAGAAATGCTGCCAAACCTTTATCCTCATTCCAGGATGCAGATGGAGTATTTTTTGCTTAACTGCTAAAACAACTGACCAACAACCCTCAAAGTCTTCAGTCCAAAAGGGACAAATGACTTGTCCACTATATTACTTCAATGCAAAAAAAAAAAAAGCTTTGGAAAAGCATCAGGAAAACTGTAAACAGAAAGGTCTGAGCTAATGAGCAACCCTAACTGTAAATATGTAACTGTAATATTACTGCTGTAATAATTCAAAGTGCACAAACATAAAATCATTAGACTCACATGGAGAAAAATAAATCCCTTTACCTTGCTCAACCTGTACCTAATGATCTCAGGCTGCAGCAGTGATGTCAATTGCAATCTTGATGTTTTGTTGACACAAAGGAACAGGGACAGTGTCAGAGGGTGAGAAAAAGACTATGGCAGGTAAAAAAGAAAATCAGTATTGGTATCTTCACCCATCCTGTCAGACACACCCGTTCTAGTCCTCTGAAACTGGCCACCACTACAGAGCTTGAGAAAATCCACAACTGTTATCAGCTCCCCATAGTCACATGAAATATCACAATGTTACAGAAAACTGAATCACCAAGGCATCAACTACTGGCACTTAATGATTCGAGGCTGTATATGTTGGCATTGGGGCTCTCCATGGAAGTTCACATACTTCACCCTCCTCCAGCCAGGGGTGGGATTCAGTGGAATGACTGATACCAAATGCAAGAGACAAGATGCTGAATGCAAGAAGAAGAGAAAGTAGAGCAGGACAGCTTCTGAAAACGCTCACAAAACCACAGAATGTTAGGGGTTGGAAGGGACCTAGAAGATCATCTAGTCCAACCCCCCTGCCCAAGCAGGATGCTATAGTGCAAGCCAGGGAAAGTGGCTGACTTGCTTAATACTGTGGGGCAAAAGCAACTGGCTATTATAAGAACACTGTCTAGGATTTTTCAGGGTTACTTCTCATTTTGAGCTAGGCCAATCTTTTGAACCAACCTCTTACTGCAGTTCTCTTCATGGTTTTTTTTTTGAGTGTCCACACAAATATGTCATAAAATCAGCTCATCTTTTGAAAAGAAAAGTCACAATTAAAACAGCCTTCATGCTTTCATAAAAGGCAGTCAAAACTTGCTGCTGCTCTGTGCAAGACTAGCATATGGCTGGACAGGTAAAGGAAGCTGTAAGTCTGGAGTGCCAAAACTAGCTTTTGGCTTCTGAAAGCCCTGATTAAATGGTTTCACACCTTTGTCTCCTACAGGTAGTGTCACAAGCTCTTTGTTCATCCCGACTGATGTACTCCTGAAGTACTGACAGAACCGCGCAGGCTACGCACTGCCACAGCCAGAGCCCCGCAAGGTACAGTGCCCAAGGCGAGAGAGCATCACCTTCACGTCTGCCCCCCGCTCGGTCACTTCTCTCTCCAAGGCTGCCCTGTAACAATTCCTTGTCGAATGCTTTTTCCCCACTTAAACGACTTGTCTTTTAAATCTATGCCACACCACCCTCCAACGAAGCGCACTTCTCCGAACCTCCCTCGCCTCCCTCCGCCTCTACCTGGTTGCCCAGCACGGCCACGGCGCAGGCGGTGGAGACCTCGGTGGGGCCGAACCAGACGGAGGCGATGCGTGAGGGCAGCCCCAGGATGAAGACCTGGGCGACGGCGCAAACGGCCTGGGCGGCCAGGGTGAGGGGGTATCGGTCGGGGGCTAGGCTGGCACACTTGAGCCAGGCGCCCAGGGCGTTGAGGCCGGCTCCCAGAAGGGCGGTGAGGCGCAGGCCGCGGGCGTCCAGCAGCCAGGTGGCGGGCAGGATAAGCGGCACGTAGGCCACCATGTAGACCATGGAGAGCCAGTCTATCTGCGTGTAGGAGACGCCGTAGAAGCCGGAGAAGACGTTGCTAAGGATGCTGTACTGGATCCACTGGAAAGCGTTCACCAGCGAGTAGCAGCTGAAGACGGCCAGAACCACCAGCCGCCGCCGCGACAGCCGCGTCTCCAGCCGCCCGCCGCCCGCCGCCAGCATGGCCTCGGCCTCCGGAGCCCGCTCCCCGCCGTCCGCCGGGGCCGCCCGCCTGCCGTCATCCGCCTCCTTGCCGGGGAGGAAGCCGTTGCATCGCTGCGCTGGGGGCACGGCGGCGGCCGCCGGCATCTCCCCGCTCTCGTTCTCCCCCTCCGCCTCCTCCTCGCCGCCCCCGCCGTCCTCCACCATCTCGGCCGTCTCCCCACCCAGCTTCCCCGCTAGCAGCGGCGGCAGCGCAGCCCGGCTCCGTCTCACAAGGTCAACCGGCCTCAGCTCCCGCTCTGCAGCTCAGACCACGCCGCTGCCACCGCCTCCACCACCTCCCTGCCCAGCCCCGGACCCGGCCCAGCGAGGAGGAGCCAGAGGCGGGAGGGGAGGGGAGACCGCAGCGGGAAGGGCGGGAGGCGGGGTCTCGCCAGGCGGGGTGGGTACTGACATGGGTGAGAGTTGGTTTAGAAGTCTGTTGCAGCACCCCCGTTTGCTGGGGAGTCGTTGGATATTTAAAAACCGTGTGGATGTGGTGCTGAAGGACATGCTTTAGGGACCCTGGCAGTGCAGGGTGAACGGTTGGACTCGATCTTAAAGGTCTCTTCCAACCAGACGATTCTATGATTCTATGACTGACAGTACTGCTCTAGCTGTAGTGGGGCTTTTAAAAGTCCACATCTGCTAGGAGCAGGAGTTTTTAGAAGACAACACAGACACAGTTATAACAGCAAAAATATTTTTGTGTTGATTAGTCATTCATAAACAATTCTACTTGTTGTGCAGAAAACCAAAAAAAACCAATTAATTCCACTGCTTGTGTTGTCCTACAATGCTAAAGGAGTGGAAAAAGATCCCTGTAGCAATATGAATGTTTATTTTGTGTAATTCTTTATATAGAAACTCACACTGAGATATTAGTGAAAAACTGGATAGGCAAACGTGATTTTTTTAATATTGAGCTTTCAAGTTTTAAATGTGAAAACAGCATGGCTTGCTCAGGGAACAAGGCAACTTTTACAGACAAAAGTAATAGCAACAATTTGATCTCATCAGTGATCTGCTGAGTTTTGTAATACCGCTATGAATTGCCACTTTACATGTCAGTCTAACCAGGATTAGGAATATATTTTTGTGGATTATGGTTTTTATGAACTTCCCCTCATTTTACCAATATTCTAGGTAGAAGAGTGATGCTATTTCTAGCTCTCCTAGGTAAGACATTTTCTAGATGGAAGAAAATCTATTAATTTTCTTTGTCATCAGAATAAATTGATGACCAAATAAATTTAGGATATGAAAAATATGATCATTTAATTTTCCACTTTTCTTTCCATGCATGAAAGTTTAATATACATGTACATTTCTCAGGTCAAGACTGTAGATGCAGAACTAGAGCTTATTTTTGAAACTAAAAGTGAGTAATTCCAACTGTTTCTTTATGTTTTGAAATATCTCTTTTCATTTTAAGTTTTAATTTAAAAAACATGCTCCATCCATTTCTGAAAAATAGATCAGTGCTGCAATAAGACTCAGAACTTAAAATGCAAAGCATATGCTCATTGTTCAAAAGGTTGCTCTCAATTCAAACTAATGTCAAAACATTGCTATTTAAAAAGTAAATTTCAAGCATATTTATTTTGTATTTGTGTATACACAGCCAGATCTCCATAGAACAGTTAAACAAAAAAGTCAATGAGAACACTTACAAAAACCCCACTAGTTTAGATTTCTTAGTACCAAATACATAAATAGTTTCTACTATCTGTTATTTTTCAAATGCTTTCTGAACTTTAAGGTTATAATAACAAAATACTCTAGGAAATATCTTGCCCTCTCTTTAAAAGGTGTTACATGGAAAAACAGTGTTTTGACTCGTATATTTCAGTTTGCTTTTAAGATATAAAAGATACCTAAATACAAGCATCTATAAATCAAGTTCAGCACAGCAAGAAGAAAACTGCGCTCAGTTTTCTAGTATTTTTAATATTAAAGAGGTGATACTCAATTCAATGTCAACTGGACTAGAAAGAGCATGAAGAAAGCAGAAATAAAAAAGCAAAGGTCTAAGCAATTTGTTTTTCCTTCATAATGCTGCTGATACTGGGTTATTTCCAAATAATTAAACTAATATTGAAACTGTCAGAGGTGCATATAAGATCATATAAAGGAAGGTCTTGGTGTTTTCCCTTTCTTTTTTACATGAAAGTTGAAAATGGAAACACAAAACTCCATTTTATTGATGGTACTGGTGAAACACTGAAAACACCCTATGTCTTTACTTTTGGTGTCTCGTAGCTATTTAAGAATGGAAATGTAAAAATCTTTCAGCCTGTCCAACATAGCAGCAGGATACCTATGCTGTTTACACTGATGTATCTATTAGCAGAATGCATTATGTTCAGCTTCTAAGAAAGAGACAGTGCTCCTAACACTTGCTCTTTGAGGTATGTTATCAGTCTGCTGAGAGACACAGAAATAAAATCTTTATTATTTCTTGAATAGATCTTGCTCTACCTTTTGGAGCAGTGTCAAGGGGTAGCAATTCCCTTTAGGAGAGAACCCAAACCTTTCTCCTTTTTTTTCCTCTCTCTGTGCCTGTGGGG
>JAOEGS010019289.1:10293-21492 GCA_025447755.1 Corythornis vintsioides
GGGGCTGCCCAGGGAGGTTGTGGAGTCTCCTGCTCTGGAGACATTCCAGACCCTCCTGGATCTGTTCCTGGGTGACTCAGGTGTTCAGCATTTCTTCAGAGTTTCTTTGCTCCCCTTCTGCTATTGTCCTCCCTCTCCTTTCTCTACTGGACTTTTCCTCATCTGTCTCCTTCCTACTTCTCTGAGCAGGGCTGAGTGTCAGCACAGCCTCCTCCAGGCTCATTGGACGCTTCTGTCTCTCTTTGACTGATGAAATTCCCAAAGCTCATTGTTAATTTTAGGGTGTCTGGGGGAGGAATGAGACTGGCACTGAACCAAATACATTTAAGTGTGCCAGAAAATTACACAGCAGTCAGAAAAATTGCAAAATCTGCAATTTTTATGCAGCCCACAATTTTCTAGAGGTCTTAATTATCATCCGGAGTTCAGTGTTTTACAGGAAGTGCAAGAGGTTACATTTCCAGTGATTTTTAAGTGACCCCAAAATTGTTACACCAGGAAAAAAATCTCACCAGCATTAACTATTTCAGTAATATTTCCATCTCTTTCAAGAGCAGGCAACAAGGAACAAAAAGCTCTTTTTTTGGTTTTGTTTTATGCAACAATTGATGCTTGGAAGGTGTTTATTTTTCAGGTTAATATCCACAATATCTTTTCTACTGACACACTTTCTGGCTGATATTTAAGAACAGCACCAGAAATATGTGTTTATAAACTTAATTTCTCCTTGCTAACTCTCCTTACAACTTGCAATCACCCCTCCACTTACAATTGTGCTCCTTGACGCTGGAGAAATGGTGATGGCTGTGACATTCTTTTCACAAAAAAGACTAATAAAATTAAGCAATAGCCTATAAGCATGAGAAGGTTGCAGTTTTCAATAATGCCTCCTGCTGTGGATTGAATAACAAGGTAAAGGGTTTAGCATTTATAAATGTCAAGGCAACACAGAGGTTCATTTGAACAGCATGACATGCGTATCACTTAGAACTTACTGCACTTGAAGATTATTTCCACTACAGTATCCAGATGGTTTTGGCATCCAACTGAAAATTTTAAATGTTTTTTGAGTTTTAAGACTTTGCTGAAATAACTGTTAATTCTACAAAATGTCACTAAAGCTGGGAATAATAATTCTATAAAGAGCATTACACACAGACGAGGTATTAAATTTTTCAATGAGAAAACTGAAATAATTTTACTACAGCCCTGAATGCTGTCTCAAATATTTTTATTAAGCACTACAACTGGAATTGTCCATAAATGTCATTTAGCTCAAGCTGTATTTTCTGTCTGTT
Organism: Corythornis vintsioides; assembly: GCA_025447755.1. Lineage (NCBI taxonomy): Eukaryota > Metazoa > Chordata > Aves > Coraciiformes > Alcedinidae > Corythornis > Corythornis vintsioides. The sequence goes on from JAOEGS010019289.1 coordinate 11,592, forward strand.
TGCTGTCAAGAGAGAAAGGAAATGTTAGAATTAAATGGTATAGATTCAGACTGTCATCAAGACACCGTGCTTTCAAAACTGTGGTGAAATGTATTTACTTACCCAGAAAGAGATGAGGTTGAAAAAGTGAGAGATGTCATGTTAGCATCTCCAACTGGGAAATAAGATGTGGTCTACATGCCAGTTTATTTCTCTGATCAGGGACCCTGACATTTTCCTTCCCTCGCCACTCTGCCAATCCTCCAACCTGCTCAGCTGAAATGAAAATGCACCATGGTGATTTCTGCCAGGATGCTTCTGCCATTTGGTGATCTAATTGGCCCCAGAGGTCCACTCAGCCATTTCCATCAGAGATAGAAAAGATTTTCCTTCTACTAGAGCCTGAAAGGAAGCATTAATTATGCAGACAACATCCAAGAGAGCAACAGTCCTGCTCTATCAAATCAACATGCAAAACAGCCATGGAAATTGTCACATCATAGCAGCAAATGGCTATGGCAGGGGGGGAAAAAGTACAACATATTATAAGAATCAAGGCAGAAATGTGCAGATTCTGCAAAAGTATAGACACTTTTCCACGTTATTGTCTCTTTCATTAGACATGTGACTCAAAAGAGCATTTACACAGTTTCTTAAGACAAAGTTATTTTAGTAGAAGCCAGACAAAGTTTTCTAGCGATAGAAAATTGCACAAGATGTTTCTTCCTTCTGAAAAAAAACCCAAAAAAACCCTCCTGAGAGCTGAACTCATCCTGGTATAAAGTCCTCCAGGACTCCTTCTCAACTCCCAGCAAGAAAATCCCATTATCCCACGATGCACAGCCAAGACACATTATTTCCACTGCAAAGCTTGTTTTGGAGAGTTTACCAACATTATATGCCTCCCAGATCTTCCCTGACAAAGGATTCACTTTCCCAGTGACAAAATGAGAGGACCAAGCCAAAACAGTGAAGGTCTTAACACAGTGCCCACTGTCACTACCTTGATGCTTTTACACTCCTAATTAGAAGTATCTCACATTTTGCACAAGTGCCTGGTGTCAATTAGGCCTTGCTGAAATTGGCATAGGTGACTGTAGGTTAAATCACATAATTTCACTAGTCACAGGATTTTATGATAACATATCAAACACTTTCCTAATGCCAACCAATCTGTCAGCATCTCTATGAGAAACAGATTCTTTTTAAATTAAGAAAAGATGGCAAACGGAGTTAAAATGGCAACACAACCAGTGGAGCCAGAAGATAATAAAGCCAATATTGTACAGCATATACAGTGTGCTTTCTGCTTGAATGTCTTATGACAGCTAATGACCAGAAAAATAAACCCATTGTCTATTTGACAGTTTTAGCAGAGAATTGTCTGTGCAGTTTGGTCCTGCTCAGTTCCAAGTCAACAGGCTCTAATCCCCACTGACCACTAGCTGTAGCCACTGGGGCTTGATGCAGAAGCATCTTCCTTCAGTGCACATGGCAAGACTAGCATCCTGGTCTAGCTAAGCACCTCACTAGGGGCACAGTATCACTACTTACACAGCTATAACTGATCAGCAGTTGAGAAATATGCCAGATCAAAGAATTAGCAGGTTTCTAAGAACATGATGAAAACATGTGCTCTAAACCAGGCAATTGGTGGGTGCAAATCTGTGCTGCTTCCACCCTGCTCACTGCTTTGCAGGGATAGAGGCAAATGTTTTACAGCTGGAGCCTTGTTTTCCTTGCTCCTTATTTTCAAAGACAGGCAAAAAAAAGAAAAAAAAAAAAAAAAAAGGCTGTTTTGAAGCTGCTGTAGTTGTAAGACAACATTGATTTTCAGACCCACAGGGATGATTTCACTAGGGTGAAATGAGAGTGTGCAATGCTCCTATGTATGCCACAGATGCTACACAGGGATTCAGGTTTAATTTCCTAGCAGGCATGCTTAGGGACTACCCATCCAGCTGGAAGGATGGAGGCTTAAAACTTCTCCCTACTGGTGCCACCACTGCTCCCTGCCCTCTGCAATCCACTGTGGATCTCTTTGTCTGGTCTAATTTGCTTCAGCCAGGAGAAGTAACTTGGATTCACTTCTCTCTGAGCCTTGCTGGCTTTCAAATTGATCCTCTCCACTCCATCCCTCCTATATTGCTTCAATTGTCTGCACCTAAAGAGTTTATTGATGTGGATGGATATAGCTTTGCAAGTATCATACACATCACTGCAGAAGCCAGAGGAAGCAGATATTAATTTCAAAGAAATATTAGTAACAAACCCCCTCTCTGGTGTGTGAGCTCATCTACCCAAGAAATGATTCACTGCTTTACTCCAAGTTCTGACGTTGTTACACAGAATATTTTCTGATCTTCACCATAATAGTGAATCATCTGAGATGCCACTGAGGTCATTCTCTTATGTTTGTCTTAACTCTGCACTTCTAGGGCCATCTGGATTTTAATTGACCACTGCAGTACTTCAGGATAGGGAGGAATTTGTGCCTTTAAAAAAAAAAAAGACATATTATCAACACAAGTATGACCACAGGCAATAGAGGGTAATGGAATATATTTGTAGTAATTCTTCTCACCCAGGTCATGAATTAGGTTTCGTTCCTTAAGCAACTCCATAACCATAAATTAAAATGGTGATAAAATGTCCTCAGCTTTAGAGATATCAGCTAAAAATGACCATCATTCTCAGTACAATTTTTATTATGAAACTGTTCTCGTGGTATTGCTACCCAGTAAATACAATATTTCAAGAGGGTGGTTATTAGGGACTGGCTGTTGTCAGGGAGGTTTTCCTTAGGGATTTATTAGACCATATGCAGTGATGAGTGCACTCATGGCTACGTTGCACCACCAATGATTTCATTTTGCTTCATCTGTGGAAAGAGGTCTGGGGTTAGATCTGCATTACAAGCTGCCTGCAAACAACGTGGACAGGCAGAGTGGTCTCTGACACTGAAAATGCTCTCCACAGTTTTAAGAAGAAGTTTGCTTCTTGACTTCTGCCTCATTCAGTAGGCAGCCTGAGACCTAGCTCTGGCCTCAATAACCAATATTCATATGACTAACAACTCTGCTCCAGCACTGATGTGTAACTTGAGGAACTGCTGCCACTTGAAACTCAGTCCTCAGCTCACTAAAGCCAAGGGGAAACTGTCCCTGACTTTGGCAGGCTTTGGAATATATCCTTGAGCAGTGCTATGGGTATCAGTTCCTTATTCATGGGTATTTGTATCCAGCACCAAAGTCAGCTATGCCAAAGTTCCAGTGTTTTTTCACTCATATCAGTACCAAATGTCCTTGATCTGTTGAGAGGCAATGCTAATAATGCATTGTCTGGTAACAGCAATTGAAAATAGTGACATAAATTAAAAACTGGACACAGTCAAGGTATGTGAGAGGCATCCAGTAAGTGGGGCTGATGGAAATTCATTTTATTAGACGTAAAATGGTTTAATACCAAAATAAGAATGCAGCCCCAGAGTAGCATTGCCTTGAGCTCCCATGCACCACGAAGGAGAGCTACCTGTGGAAGAAGTGACTTTGACAGGACTAGATTGCAGAGTAGAGAAGCAGAGACCACTAACCACATTTAAACATGCTACTGGGAGGAAGGGGAATGTTTATATCCTTCTTAACTCACTTCTTCTATCCACTGTAACTCCCTCTCCCTTCATTCCTGGCATCTGACCACAGCCTGCCTTGTGTTTTTCATCAAATCAAGAATCTATTCTATTTATGTGTATAATTATATGTGTATAAATATGCACAGTGCATATAGTCCACCAGTAGATTGTAATAACAACAACAGATGTAATTTAATGGAGTAGAGGCATGACCACCCTGCATTGCAATCACAGTTCTACTAACCTAGCATCCAGCCTCTCACTCTAGCAAAAAACTTATTTTAAGGTACTGGAATCCAGTACCAAGGGACTTCAGCTAATCTGGCTTGAACTCTAGGCTTCCCAAGATTTCATCTCCATTCTGACAACCAAGTTTGGATCCCAGCCCCTGTGGTTGTCTCCAGGATCTGCAGCCTAACTCCCATGCTGGGTAAACTATTTCTTACACCCCCTTTTGGATTTCTGTCACTGCTCGTTCCCATTTTTCCCTGTCATTCCAAAGGGTCAGTCAGTTTCTGACATCTTTTTAGATGTATTTTACCTATATATGTAGATATGGTTTTATCTTGAATATCTAATAAGCAATCTGGTGCTTTTCACCAAAAAAAAAAATCCATGGAGCAATGACTCTTGGGAACACAAACTGAGCATCACTCTAAATACACATGAATACATCAGCCTTGAGAGTGAAGTTCATTCTTTGGTGCTGTGCATTTTGAATTGGTTAGATCCAATAGTCAGAGCATTTTATTACGTGGTAGCCTCCAGCCAGATGGGCAGAAAATCTTCCTGGGAGATGAAATGAAAACTCTTGAGTCTCTTTAGGTTGAGGGACTGAACCAAGGTCTCCTCCCTCCTTACCATATGCCTTACTGGAATGCAACTGTGCAACGTGGGAGGCACCAGGCATTGGAAAACATATGTGATGCAGAGTCCTTTCTGATGCACAGCTCAGCTCCTTGCTGGCTGCACAACAGATCTGCAGCTCAGACTCAGGAACCTGACAAGACCATGCTGAAAAACTGTATGAAAATACAGCACATTTAAAAAAGACTTGGATTTTTTAGTTATTTATTTAAAGAGCACAGCTCTATTTTGTATGGTCTTTATTTATATGCTTTATTTTTATGCTTTCAGTCTCTGACAGCAGTGTCCAGCAGATCAGTTCTCACACTGAAGTTTGGTGTAGTCCTGGGCATTCTTGATTCAGGAGTTTTAGATATTTAAAATAAAAATAAAATAAAATTAAGTAAAAATATTAAAATAAAATGAAAAGTGTGAAACGTTGCTGTCCCCAGGAAGGAGTAGGGATCAGGAGGTGCCCAGGTTATTTCTTCAGAGCTGCATAATTTAGGTTTGTCATAACCTCATCACTTCAGCACCTTCTGTCACCTCCCACAACCTCCAGCATCATCTTACAGCACCTAAATCGCCACTGCTTTACAAGCTGCTGTCAGGAATTTAGTACCTTCAGGCTGACTTCAACACCTTTCTTTTATGTTTTATGGTTTTTTCCAGTTTTATAGCCATTACACAACTGCAGTAAATGGCAACAAATCAAATGAATGACTTAAAGCACTGCAGAAGAAAAAAAAATTCCCTTGTCTGCCCATGCTGCTCTCTCTCAAAGAGTTAAGTCCTTATTAGAGTCATAAGTAATATTTTGACCTGCAGAACAGCACTTTTTCTGCTTTTCCTTGTTGACTGATTAATATAAACAAAATAAATTCTCTTCTGTAAGCTCTTTTTGATGAGGCAACATTAATAAGCAGCAGCTGATTTCAAACTCCAGCCATCCCTGGTGCAGGCTCAGGGCTGTCAGCAGATCCTTGGGGAGACCCCTTTCCTGCTCCATGACAATATTAACCTCCAAATGTAGTCCCTGAAGAGCACCTGAGAAGAATCAGATGATGGCAATTGTTACAAATGTGAGCTATACAAAAGAGTTAAAAAAAGAAATATACTATGTAAAATAAATTGATGATGATGATGTCATCAACTCCTACTTTCTCACCAGTAGTGCAAATTAATCCTGGATAGAAAACACCAGACCAAAAATAATGATTGCAGCCAAGAGAAACAAAAATATACAGCTGATGCAAAGGATAGATGCAGGCTGGAGAATGTCTCACCTAAGACTGCCCTAGAACACAGAAAAGTTTTTTTGCTAAAGTCAACTTTCATTCTTCCCTTTAGACCCTGAGATTTCCTTTCATATTGATGTACAAGTAATTGGTTTTCACATTTACAGGAGCAACCCAAGAAGCAGCAGTGATACTGTGACTCTGCTGAACTGTTTCTAGCTCCACTGTGTGCTGTAAAACAGAGCTGGGGCCCAAGAGAAGGGGTAATTGTGATTTTCTTTATAACTTCAACCAGATGACTATCTGCTAGAAAGATGGGGGCTTCTGGCTGAGGAAAAATCTTCCTGCTTCCCATGTGATGTTGGAGAGTACCTGAAATGACAGGCTAGGTAGGCACAGGCATCTTTCTTCATTTTCTTTTTTACCTGTCAGCCTTTTTTTGTGCTCCAGAAAAGAGCTGGATTCCTCCTCCCCTCTGGGTGCAAATCCAAGCATTCCACTTCATTTTAATGCACAGTTTATTTGTCTCAAGTTTTCTTGCCAGGGCTTCCATGATGTTTACTATTGCAGAGGGAGAAGTGTACAAGGGGGTGAAACAAGGTAGGAAGAGGTGGGGATGGACAAAAGACATCTTTTTGTGTCATTTAAAAGGACCTGCTCTATCTAAGTGTTCCTTTTCTCTGTGCTGCTCTCCCTTGTCCTAACCATATTTTCAAAGTCAGGTCCAGGACTTTAGCTCTGCAATTCACATGACCTTCAACCAAATCACCTCTCAAGCCTCCCAAGACACTTTGAAGATTTAGACATCACTATTTGTTTGAACTTTGGAAATATTGGTATCTTTAGCTTTGAAAAAAAAATGTTTATAATTCAGAACTAGCATTTGATTATCAGATTTGACTTTGTGTCAAACCTGGGCATGTGTTTTAATCATGTCAATAACACATTCTCACAAGCCTGTCTAGTTTATTGACTTCATTCATCAAAAAAAAAACCCACAACCAAGTAAACAATCTAAAGGCATTATGTTGAAGAAATACCACATCTTTCTGATGTTCTTTTATGAAACCTTTGTTCACCTGGTCAGAAATTGACTGTAAAAAAAACCAAACAAACCAAAAACCCAACTTCCTTTTGCTTATTTGTGGGCTCCTCCACAGGCCACTAGCTAAAGCAACCCTTCAGGAAGGTTCAGTCTCTGATCCTGATGGATTCTGTGTCCAGGAGAGATGGATGCCCCAGCCCATGTGTAAGCAGCAGTGTGTGGGAGGGCAGTGGCTGCAGCAGTGCTTCACTGCAGGCTTGCTTCTGGCTCTGCAGAGCTGGTGCAAAGGAGAACCAGAACCCAGAAGTTTGTTTATAACACCAGCTACAAACAGCTGTCAAACTACAGCCTCAACTGACACCTTAGAAATCTATTTTGCTGCCAGTAAACTGATCAGTAAACTGTCACCCTCAACAAGAGTCTGTGGTGCAGTATATTGGATAACAGGACTTTGTGTTTGCATCAAAAAGGAAAATTTGACATAATAGGGAGTTGCTATTTCAGTGGAATCCTTCCATATCTTTTTACCCATGTCTGACAAATGCTATGTGGTCACTTTAGTTTTCTGTTTTCAGATAGAATTGATATCATAGGAATACTGATAAAACTGTTATTTGAGAACTCCTATAATGATGTATCTCTATTTTTTTTTTACTGTCCAGATTATTAATATTGTGTTGAAACCCATTTAAAAAATCATATGCCTAAGGACATGATAGTTACATTTACTCCCTGATGCTGATGACCCAGGTGTCCATAAACACAGCCACCTGCCTAGGTGGGGAGCACTGAGTTCATGCTCTCTCTGCTCTAAGTCAACAAGAAATAAATCAATACAGAAGCTGTTCTGACACCTCCTCATGAAATTTTCTTGGAGTTAATATATCCTGCCTCTCTGAGCAGAAATATCCAGACAAGAGTAGACACAGCCTGTATGTGTGTGGGTGATGCTCTTGGCAATAACACTGATGCTGATGAACTCCAGACACTTGTTCCCTTTAACAGAATATTTATTGAGAATGTTGTGCTTCTTTCTTTAGGCACATCAGTAGTGCTTTGAACAATATTTTCTTACCAGTTAAAACTCCACTGATAACCTTCTTAAAAAGAAGGAAGAAAAAATAAAACCTGAGATGGAATCAGTATGAAACCAAATAAAAATATCAACATTTTCCTGACTGTATTGCCTCTGGCTGGATTTAAAATTCCATTACTGACATTATCTGTTAATCAGTTATCTTAGATGTCCTGAGGGAGGCTGAAACCCCAACTTACTTTCTAGATACATTAAAGAAAAACCAAATTAGGCAATATAAAAAAATACTCCAATAACCACACGAACTAAAGAGAAATAGATCACTTTTAAAAGAAAATCTAAAATATGTCTGAACTATTCAAACTGGAATTCAGATTAGAATTGTCTATGACAAATAAGATGAACATGATGTTCAATTTACAAGTCAGGACTCCAAAGCACAGTTGTCCCCAGGTTCTTCAGGACAAGAAGATATCCCCAGGGAATGCCCCAGCAAACTCAGCTCCTGGCTCACAGTGGAGAAGTGGGATATTGCTAGGTTGCTTGTCCAGCAATTAACAAAGTTGAAACTAATGATTTCTCATACTCCTCACTGCATATCTGTCCATGGAGAGAGATTTCTCCATCTCTAACCTGATAGATGGAGCCCTCCATCAGGTACCCACTGCAGGGGGGTCATGGCTCAGAAGGAAAGGAGTCCATGCAATCTCTGTAAAACATTTTGCTTAGCTATTCATACCCAAATTCCAGAATAAAGGAACCCACTGCAATGATTTCACATGGGTGTCAATGAAGACAAACACCAAAACAAGGGGAATAATCATTTTTTTCTTACTAGTATCACAACTGTGGCTGAAATCTGTGGACACACTCATGGTAGAGACTGCAGAAACAACTTGGAGAAGAGATTTTTTTTTCTATAATAGGCCAAGGAACTTGGAAAATGTTTATGAAAAGTGAAGTTAAATGAGCTAAAGGAAAATGTTGAATATCAGCTGTTTCACAGGCATTCTAGAGCCCACAGCTAGAGGAGAAAGTACACAGAGAGTGAAAATACACAGTCTTATATAGTTGGGACTTGTCTGTCCTTCCTTACAACTGCAGTTCTTGTGGAGGCTTTTCCCTCACTTGAGCAGCTTTTAGGAAGCAGGAGTTGATTTCTCAGCCTGTGCCAGTGCTTGCTTTCCCTTTATGTGAGCTCCCCTCCACATTCAATCTGTCTCCAGGCAGCTGCCAAGGAGGGTGAGTTTCTTGCTCTGCAAACTGTTCAGCAGAGAACCTCCCCTGATGCAATCTTCCAAGTTCTCTGTACATGTCAAAGATTCAGAGCAGAGTGACAAAGAAAAGAATTTCTACTGAAATTGAAAAGCATTATAGCTATAAACATGACTTTTCCAAGACATTTTGCCTAATGTTTGCACACTTGTGTGGCAGTAATTTTGATGTTTTCCTTCTATGTCTTGGCTATTAAAAAAAAAATAAACTAAAATGGTGTCAACAAGTAATAATATCACTTCTATCATACTACTTTTAAAAAATAAGGTTTTTCATAATTATCCCAGTAAATATCTTTTTTTTTTCCAAAAAAAACCCCAACCAACCAAAACCAAGGAAAAGTTATATGCAAAACCTATCTCTATTGTGAAAAATTCAAAGTTATATTTCTCGTGTTATTGCTTTAAAATACTAGAGTGAGTTAAACATGGGTTAAAAAAAGGAGAATAAGTAAATATGGAGCCAAACTCAGTGTAGGTTGATGGCAGAAGTATCTGCAGGCTTTGCTGTTGATAAAGGAGAGATAAATGTAGGATTTAGATCTGTGTAAAACCAGAAAGAAAACAGGCAGCTCCTAGCACTTATAAGAAATAAAACACCAGTGCCAATCCAGTAACAGGGCAACAGGCACCACCAAGACAGCAAGAGATAGGCTGGCAGACAGGAGCAAGAAAGAAATTACACAGACCTGACTATGGTGACAGGGGAGAGTTTGAAGGCTTCCAGCTTTGTGCAGCTGGGTAAAGAATCACAGAGTGTCAGGGGCTGGGAGGGAGCTAGAAGATCATCTAGACCAACCCCCCTGCCAGAGCAGGGGCACCTAGAGCAAGTCACCCAGGAACAGATCCAGG
>JAOEGS010019290.1:0-15986 GCA_025447755.1 Corythornis vintsioides
AAAAAAAGAGAAAAAAGCTTAAGTGAATATGTTCACCATTACTCATCTGCTTTAAAAACATTTTTTTTTTTTCTCATGTTTGTGTTAAAACAATGAAACAACAAACCCTGATTCAAATCTAAGACCCGGAATTCCAAGTTTCAGCCTGTGGCTCGTTTTATAATTGATTTACAAACCTCTGAATTTTACCTGTAAAAAGACTTTGTGGTCTGAGATATTCTTCCTTCTCACCTTCTTTTTTTTCCCCCATTTTCTCTGAATTATTTTGTATCCAATTTAGATTCTTTTTTTCAGCAGGGGATTTCACATATAAATTTTGCACTGCTTTAAAACCTTCTTTTCTCCGATGCATATTTCATGATTTTCTTATTCTCAAAATCCCAAGTCTTCTTCACACAAAGTCCTGGCACAAACTACAAACCCCTGTGGTATACCTATGAAACATAAGATAGTGACTTTCCAAAAGAACTGCCCATGTTTTTAATGAATGATCTGATAACAGAAAGTTATTTTTTTAACTGTTTTTGAGATAAAAATGAGTATGTAGTAAAGCAATTATTCTCAGAAAGTTACAAGCTCTGGTCTTATGATATTAAATTTAAGATGTTCCTTGCTTTTTGACAAGGTTACTTCTATTCCTACTGTCATCTGGAATCTGTCTAATGAATTCAGCAACACAAATATTGAAGAAGGTGAATACTGATAACTTTTAATGTCAGAAAGTCTAATGTTATTGTGCTGCTCTTGGAATTGAAAAAAAAAAAAAAAAAAAAGAATTTGGTCTTGGTTTCATTCCAGTCATCCAACTGAACATGGACAAATCACTCTGATGAATAAACACCTGTCCTTATGAGAATTTAGGTGTCCGAGTTCCTCTGAAATTAGGGCTTGAGTATTTCTGCATCAACACATAACTAGCAACTGGGAATTATTACATTTATTTTCCTCAAAAAGCATTAGAAGATTAATGAATTAATATTGTGATAACAGTAGTAAACAAATTCCTAAAACTGAAACTTTAAAAAAAATTATTATTAGAACAAATTACATGCTTCTAGTTTGTTTTGAAATACATCAGCATCTAACTCTGGAAATTTAATAATACCAGGCTAGTAAATAAATGGATATCTGATTTGGATATAAATGATAAATTCACAGGTGTATGCTTTAGGTCCTGGTAGCTAGTCAGTGTCTAGTGATTTCAGAAAATTACTTCCAAGTTTGAAAGCCTTTACTCAGAAATATTTTGGAGTTAAAAAATATGGTTGGCTTGTCAGCTTGATTTAGGTCAAAGCAAAATAAGAAGAACTTTGTCCGTCTTCCTCATATGGTATCCTATCTTGCAGTTTCATGACCTTTCATATGACAGAATTTGTAATTAGAGAAGGGAGTAAAAAGGCTGCTGTGAGTCAAAGCTTAAGGCATTCCTAATGTGAACATTGACACGGTTCCATCTGCATTGTATCACAACATCTTACATATCAAATTTGCACAGTTTGCACATAGAAGCCATGTGACCCCAGCACCAGGTTCTGCAAAGTTAGTCAAGGATGTGGAATTCAATCTGTTCTTTATTTTTTAGCTTTTACCAAGAACTGATGCTATAGAAAAATGACAAATGTTGCCTTCCTTCGGGTCAATTTGTTGTCCTGAGTGATATTGCCCAGATATTGCTGAGGGAAGAACTTGGACATAATGGACATGGATTTTGGTTTGTGTGTAGCCCAGATAGGGGATCGGGACCTGGGGGTGGTGAATCTTCTAGTCTCTTGTTTTTCAGTGAAAATTGTGCTAAGTAACAAATCAGATGTCAGAAAAAGTCAAGGAATAAATAGTTGAGCAATAATTTCTGTCCCCTGGCAGCCAGTTGCATAGTTATGAATTTGCATAGGCTTAATCAATGAGTTTCTTTACACTAAAAGGACAGAGCATTATACAGTGAATGAGGATGCAGCTGACACTGCCAGGAGATAAATTAATCTGTTGAGCCTCAACCTAGATGGGAAGAACCATCTCAGTCAGGCATAGACATTACAATCATTACATCAGTTACCCAAACTGATGAATCATATAGATTTCTAGAGCCATTAGCTTTAAGCATGTATATCCAGATAGGAAGAAGTAAAAGAGGAATAGGTAATGATTGTTGAGCAATGAATTCATCTGGGATTAATAGATGATTCAAGGAAGAATATGAAGCTGTGTGGTCAAGAAGGATGAAAGACAGTTACTGTCAAAATAAATAATGAAACCTCATGGTGTGAGGACAAGTAGAGGTTAGATGCAGACACTGAGATGGGAGGCAGAGAGAAAACCTCTAAGTATTAACAATAAAAAAGAAAAAGGGATAGTTCAGGTCAGGCACATTGTTGGTTAATCACTAAAGTCATTCTGAAGATGACTGGGAAGTACAAGAACATTTTTTTTTTTTCAGCAATCTCTACTGTGTATGCATTCAAATAACCTGTTTTAGGAGATATAGTGTGCTGAAACTGACTGATTCCAGAATATATGACCACTGAGTCCCATGTCTAGTAAAAGGAAAAAGCAGAAACTCACACATTTGAAGAATACAGAATTAGATGATCCTGACTCCCTCAATGTAGTTTGCTAAATATTATTGTGAAGCTTCCTTTGGGGACTTAATGTAGAATACAGGGTTTATTCCTACCTGTGATAAACACCCACATTCAAGAAAGGTGATCACGAACCTTTGTCTAACATGAGAAGGTGCAAAAGTCTATGTGTATTTTCTGTGCTACTGGTTATTTGGACAACTAGTTCTACAAGGCCAGATTATCTCTGGGGGCATCTGATCATTTCAGAAGTGGGTACTATAAAAATAGCATTTTCTGCCCTCATATTGTTAGAATAAGCTTATTTACCCCAACTTTGTGCTTCATACAGTTGTTTTTTATCCAGATCTACTTTCAGATAGTTGTTGAAATAAGGAGATGCTGTTTTGTATTTCTTATAAAATAAATATTGAGTTATCACTGGTTTTCTGGCACTTTGTGCTGCCTCAAAATACATTTAAGCACTAATAGACTGATGTTAAATAAATAACAAATCTTTCAAGGCTGCTCCAAAAGTTGAGAAGGTGGCTGGGGGAACTGTTTCTATAATCACACTTCAGCTAAACTAGAGAAAAAGCTGTGATATTATCTTTTACCTTGCTTTCCTGCAGCTTTAGAAGTAGGCCCAAAATATCTGTCAATATTACCAAACAAAAGGAAAGGTTCAGCAGCATGAGAACCACAGTATTTCACCATCAGTTCCTGGAATGGAAGGACTGATCTAACATACATCATCATAAATATTTAGAGATTTGTAATTGACAAAATTACCCACCCTGTACAGGTTTCGTATTATATTAATTCCCCTGTAAAGTTATTAAATTATTGTAAGAAATTTCGAAGACTCACTTCATATTAAGAGAGCTATGGAACTTTAAAAATAATTAGAGTAATTAGTCCATAGATTTGGAAAATACACATGAGGTAGAACACACATGTCTATTTGTTTGGGTATTTTTTTGTTTGAAAATAAGACATATGTTTGCATTTGAATGAAGTGTGAAATGCTTATATCTGCATTTATATAAGCTAAAGAGTGTTATTTTTTGCTTGGTATTGTGCATGCATTCATTTTTGAAAGCATTCTGTACCATATGGCACATTTTATACTAAATATTAATCAATGAAAAAAAAAAAATCCGGCGTATTAACTTATAATTATGGTAAATGAGAAAAGCTATTAGAATAATAATGATTATTTGTTTTCTTTGAATCTTAATGTAGGATCAGTTCATTGATCAACAACAGCTCTAGATGGCAATTTCAGTACCTCTCAGGTTTGTACCAGTAGATGGCACTGCGGGAGTAACGTTCGTTGTTTGGAGAACGACGGGTGTTCAGTACTTCATATTCCACCACACAGACTATAAAACAATTTTTGTCTCCCACTGGTTTCACCAGTTTAATCCTGTCATACTGTGAGTCAGATTTTCCAGGCATACTTACAACTGCCAGTGAAGGATATACTGAAACTGCTGACACCAAGTACTTAATATAGATTGTTATAGAAATAGTGATCTCCTATATTAAATTACTTGCTTGCAGAAGATACCTTTTCAGAGCAAGTTTTCTGTCATAATATTTACTTACATACCATCACCTCACATGTTTGCTACTTGGATGAATTGCCTAACTGATGAACTAGGGGTTGAACTAACCCCTAACTAGGGCTGTGAAGAGTATTCATGGTGAAATTCAAATCAGAAATTCATCTGCTAGACTCACAGTGAAACTAGCCCATTTTCTGAAGTGAGCAGCTCCTTCTATCCAGGTATCACACTCATTTCCACAGGCCAGGAGCTTGCCTAAAGAGCAAAATGAGCTTTTTCTGAGCACCACTCTCAGAAGCTCATTCTGGGCTCCAAGAGGTAGGCAGACTTGTTTCTGCATCACATATCATCACCGATAACAGAGTTTCTGAGGGCTAAATTATGCCCTTAGTGGTACCTGTGTGATTGTTTTGCCTGCAAGGCTTTTGAGCAGGTGTAGCTGCTGGGATTTAGCAAGCAATTCTGCTGCTGCTGCTGAAGATAGAATAGTATCCAGCTGTCTCAAATAGTTATGTTCTTTCTGCAGGGATAAGAGAAATTTTTAAAATGTTTATTTTTTTTTTTGTCACTAAAGTAAGTAGATATGAGTCTAAAAACACATGAGATTTCATCCATTCAGGAATATGGTGCCTATATTACCATAAGCCTTTTCTGAAGAAATACTCTTCCTTTTTTTTTCCTGGTAGCTGGACCTTACAATATATTATATGTATTTTCTTACAGCCTCTGACACGCTTTGACTATCACATATCTCCTTTTCAAATCCAAAGACTGCAAATGTATTACGTCTACTATCCACTTGGTGTCCCAGCCAGAAAGCTGGGAAACCTGACAGGGAATTAATTACAAGCAATAGTGTGTCAGAGGAATGAAAAGTTGAGGATCAGAGGTTTTCTCCAGTGAGTACATATACTGGAAAATAAATAATTTCCTTTCCCCCACAACAAACATCAGCCACAAAGTATTGTGTCTGAGGCTGTGCTGAAAGAAGGGGGACTGTGGGCTGAAATCTGACATTTGAAAAGTAAATTAGCCACAGTGTCTGTACTGGATTAGTAGTTTAAATGGCAGAATGAAGCCTAATTGAGCCCTACAGCACTTGTACTGATGGATGGCAGGACTAACGTGCCTTCCTAGACAGAGGTCAAAGATCTGTCTGAGTCCAAATGGTTCACTGGTTTAATTGGTTCAGGCACACCAGTTTTTCTAGCCAGAAAAACACAAGTGTGGGATAAGGACAGCATCATAATTGTCTGCCTTTGGCTCCACAGAATAAGCAATCGGGCACCCATTTTTGTCTGGGTCAAATGATGACAAATTTCAGGAAGAATTCAGAGGGTTTTTCAATTGACCAGACAGTATCTGCAGAAGGATGCTGTAATGACCATCACGCAGCTGCTGTATCCCTTGTGGTACCATAGCTGCAGCCCTGCAATCACAGCTTTTTCCCACCTACTGTGGCCAAGACACAGTATCATTTATTGAGCCCTGATTCTGGGACCAGATTTATACCAGGCTCCATCTGATAATAGATCCCAGAAGAGCAGTAACACTGAGGAAGATTAGAAAGCAGCCAGCACCAGCCAAATTCTCAGTGCTGTTGTTATGTCTCATTTGCAAGAGAGAAGGTTGATTTTGTTCTGTTCTGCCACTAAAGACCCTTCCCATCTGAAAAATGGACTATCAATTGAGGTATAAAAAATAATTGAGGGTGGGGTTTTTTGTTGTTGGTGGTGGTGGGTTTTTTTTCTCCCCATGAATGAAGAAATTGAGACAAATAATTATGCATAATATGTTTTGGATTAAATGTAATTTTTTAAATGTAATATTATTTTGCTTCATAGATCCCATAAATTAGTATTTAATTGACAGAAAGTGAATTACACGAACATTGGAATGTCTCCTTAGCTGTTTTAGAAGCTCTTTACTATACTACCCAGTGTTTTGTTAAGAACTCCAAAATTAATTAGGAGAGGTTTCATTTTGCTCATTTAGTGTAATTAGAACATTGAAATTTCTCAATAAAACTTACATAGAAATACTACAAAACAGGGGACACAATATTTCAAAGGCAACAACAATAATTCTTACTTTTTGCTCTGTATATGTAAAATATCCTCATAAACTGTTGCTTTCTTTGTGATTTTAGTCCAGTCATTGAACACATAATATCTTATTTTCATTTAGTTCTACAGTTTTGTCAGTTATAATTTCTTTACTGAAAATAGTATAGTATGTCAGTGATAGGACAAGGGGAAATGGCCTCAAGTTGCACAAGGGGAATTTTAGATTGGACATTGGGAAAAATTTATTCACAGAAAGGGTTGTCAAGTCCTGGAATGTTCTGCCCAGGGAGGTGGTGGAGTCAGCATCCCTAGAGGTATTTAAAAGAAGTGTAGATGTGGTGCTGAGGTAGATGGTTTAGTGGTGACCTGGCAGTTCTGCATTAACAGTTGGACCTGATGATCTTGAAGGTGTCTTCCAACCAAAATGATTCTGTGATTTTAAACCAAGTGGAATGCAGCTCCTGTAGCCTGGGATAAGCTGTATGTTAGGAAGGCAGTTGTGCTACTAGTAATCACTGAGCAGTGATGTGTTGACTGACATCACAACCCGGAGAGGACCTTTGCTTCTTTATGATAAATTCCTCTTTTCAGATAGAATTTGCCCCATCTGTTTTGTATCCCTGAGATATGCAGTGTTCTGGATCAAATGACTGGTATAATAGTAGTGCTTTTCCCACTGTGCCTTCAAGACATTATTTTGACCCTGTTAATGCTGAAAATTTTTGGTATCACTCCTCCAGCTTAAGGACCCAACCACCCAAAACACTCAGGTGTACCTTATTTTAAAGGGTATGAGCAGCTTTGGAATAGATAGTTATTTCCACCTCTTGATTTAATTTAATTTTCTTTTTAAAAACATGTTCACAACTGAGCTAAAGAATTACCAAGCTAAATCTAAAAATATATATATATTTTTAGTGAATGAAGTCCACAGCATTTTGAATTTCCTTTCTTTATAAATTTTCCACTCACTCATGAGGATCCTTGTCTACTTAAGACATGACTTCATAGTACTGAATCAGATCCAATTTTTATCTGTCTCAGTATCCATAGCAATCACACAGTCATCATGCATTCCTAACATTTTTGGTTTTCCAACTTCAGCTGTAGATCAAGAATTGTCTAACATTTGAATTTTTACAGTAGTGGTTAATTTATTTTTTGTTATCTTGATGATCTGGTAATTAATTTTGAATCTTCTTGAGCCTATGTTGTTTGAGTTTGTTTTATTTTTTTTTCTGAACTTCAAAGGTAGTTTCCATTTATCAATATTAAACGAAAAGATACTGGGGGGGGGGTTTTCACTTTTTTTCTTTTTTTTCCACTTTTTTTCTTTTTCATCATATTGCCCCTCCTCTTCACTTCTCTAGGTTCCTCTGAAGAACCTAACAGTACAGCATGGTCTTGACCATCCTAAGCATTTTTGTGGCATCTGCAAAAGTTGTTTCTCACTACTCATCTCCTTCCCAAATCACTAAGTGTCATGATACCTACTCTTGAGCTTTGAGGCCCCCACTATTAACCTTTTGCTGGGACTGAAAATTGGCCATTTAATGCCACTCTTTTCTTTCTGTCTTCCGTGGATATTTTGATCCACATTACAAATCTGTGCTATGACACATTCAGATGAATTCAGTGGAGGTACTATAAAGCTTAAAGGTAGGTACATGTTCAAGCTTCCTGTTGAACTCCAACAGACAGAAAAAGTCCAATGTCATCAGTGTTTATAAACACATAAAGGGTGAGTGCCAGGAGGATGGAGCCAGGCTCTTCTCAGTGATGCCCAATGACAGGACAGGGGCAATGGCTGAAAGCTGAGGCATAGGAAGTTTCATGTAAACATGAGGAGGAATTTTTTCACTGTGAGGGTGACAGCTCTGGAACAAGCTGCCCAGGAGTGTTGTGGAGTCTCCCTCTCTGGAGATATTCAAAACCCACCTGGACACGTTACTGTTTGATCTGGTCTAGGTGATGCTGCTCTGGCAGGGGGGTTGGACTAGATGATCTTCTAGGTCCCTTCCAGCCCTTGACATTTTATGATTCTATGATTCTATGACTATAAGTGGCATTTCTGTGTGCTCAGTGAAGAGTGAAGAACATTCAAGTTATATTCAAAGCCAATTAAAGACAACTAACATTTCAGCAATGTAGTTGGAGATACTGAAAAGAGAAAGGTGCAGTTAGCTCTGTAACAGTAGCAAGAAGGCAAAATGCTTTTTTTGACATTATTTGTTAAGGCATGATGATACATGCATTTCTACTCCACAACACACCACCTCTGAGTTACAAAGCTGAAACTATCTCATCAGCCATAGCCATTCCCTTAATAACCTTATAATTCCATATTTCACAAACATTTTTCCTACATGCTCAGCATTATATTTTAGTAAAGTCTCATCTCTTTAGTTCATCAAAACAGAGGTGGAAGAAGTATAGTATAATATAGTATTAATAGACAGTTCAAGAAAAAGTCATCCTATTGGAGAGTGGAAATGAAAAACTGCCCATTTTCCTCCCCATCAGTGAGACAGTTCTTCAAATAGGTATGTAGAGCACAATATTTAGCAAGATCATGCAGCTAACCCCAGGGAGATTAAAAAAAAATGTAGCTTTATCACATCTCCAGCCATGTGCACTCTGAACCTGCATCCTGCTCATAATTTAGAAGCTATTTTTTACTTTTGTCCTTTTCATCTGGAGTTGGTGTACTTTAAAGGTGATGGTGGATAAAAAGTGTATTACTGAAATTCCTAAAAATGGAAATATAAGTAAATATGGATTCAACTGAAGTTTTTCTCAAAGTCAATACCTCTTATTAGATTTCTCAAATAAATGTGAAGAAATCTGCTTTCTATGTTCACAGCTAAGGAGTGAGTTATCCATTTTAACTTAGATGGATTCAGCTATAATATAAAAACACTTCTAGTTCAAAGCTTTTTATTCACAGAAAATATGTAGCAATTTGAGAAAATAATGGTATGTGCTTGTTCAGGAGAAAAAATGACCAAAATGTTGAATAAAGATCAAGGAAAGGCAAAACAACATCCGAGGATGGGAAGAAAAAGACTGTAGCATAGCTAAAAAAGACAACACTTCAAAGGCAAAGAACTATTTTTGCAAATTTGAACCTCATCAAGTCACTGGAATGAAAAAATTTTGGGAAACTTGAGCCTGAAAAAAATGCAAATTTCATGTTATTCTTTTGCATAGTTCACCATCACACTTCAGTACTTTGTGGTACTGCTTACCTCTGTTGCTTTCTAGCTGTAATGGATTATTTTGAACAAACCTCACTATATTACACAAAAAAAAAATGGCAAATGAAAAAATGCCACAACAACAATACAAAAATCTGTCTGTGTTTCTGTATTCCAGTATTAGTCCAGTGAATTTTGGCTTTTACTGCAAAGTCTCAGTTTCAGTAGGAGGGGATGATACTTCCCTTGTCACATGTAGAGAACTGTCTGCAGTCTAATATTTAGGACACTCACATAGGAGGTAGAGGATGTGAGGTTAAATCCGCTCATGCTGAGCAGAAAAATGACCTTGAGTCTTTTGTTTGCAAAGTGAGTGCTCTGTTCAGGGAATGACAATACCAAAGGTCAGCAAGAGAACCAGAAGACTCTTCATTTTGAAGAAGTCAGAAGCTACCTCTGCATTTTTTTGTACAGCCTATGTGTACTACACAGGGCATCATGTGTATATAGCAAGATTAGGGACTTAGATATCAGCATGGAATCAGTCTGCCTCCCTTCTCCTGATATGATTAACTGAGTCCCACGGCCCTGAGTGTGGTAGATGTGCACTGATGCAGAAGATGGAGTGCATTCAGGAACTTTCAAGTCAATCTGGAATGTGTCTGTGACCCTGAGGTACTTGCAGGACATAGTTCATCAATTGAACACTTTCTTGCTTTGAATTTTTAACAGTCTTTTTTCTCTAGAATCTAAAAATCTTTTTTTTTTTTTTTCTGACTTCTTGTGTTCCTGCACTTCACTGTTTACAGGTCACCTCTCAAAGCTTCTGAAATGGAGGACAGTGAGGAACTAGGGCCATGTCCTTGCCATGCATAAAGGAGCTAGACTAGAGAATTCTTTATTTCTCTATTTTTTTCTCCTCTTTTGACCAACTTCCCACTATTGGCTATTTAGATAGTATTGATATGAACAGACATTTAAGGTCATTTATAGAAGACTCCTAGAAACAAGTACAAAGACAGCAGTTACCACTGCTTTTTTATTCAGTTTGCTGAACTGGTTTTTTTCCACTTTGTTTTGTAGAGTGCAGGTTTTCAGTAAAGCATCTCTGGGTATGATCATGATCTTTTCATCTGCAGAATAACCTCTGCAATCAAAAATCAATAGTCATGCTATATAGTCCACAAGTACCTGCAGCATTATGTTTTAAGCAGCTGTTGATTTGCTTTGATTTGGAAAAATGGCCTGTCTGGGAACTGTGTATGTATCCATGCACATGGTAGTTTAGAATGGAGTGAAAAATGTCAGAGCTTTAAAACCGTAATCTAAAACCAGGGAGGGGAGAGATTTCTAGTTTCCAAATGACAAATGACATTTCCACTTCTAGTCTCAGAAAAGAGTACTTTTATCTTATCTTATGGCGGAGACATTTTAATAGAGGCTGTTTTACAGGCTTTCATGAAATAGGCTTTGTCTTAGCTAGTTGACTTCTTGGTAAACACCTTTTTTTTTACAGACAAATGACTATTAAGGACAGTAGTAGCACCATCATCAATAACAATAAATAAATAGTTCCTTAACTCATATTTCCATAACACTACAGAATGAATAAACACGTAAATATGATGTTTTCCATAATGCTTATACTAAATATCATTTGGGATAGCCAGGATAGATCTCTCATTGTTACATGTAATGATAATGTCAAATTGGTATAATGGTCAGCAAAAAAAATTAAAATTACCTGGATTTGCCCTTTATTCACATCTTAAATCAGAAACACTGATTTACTGTGGGTAAATGGATGCATTCATGATTCAAACTTGAAAAAGAAAGCCTGATGCAGACTTGTATCAACATTAAGATTGTATGTAAGTAGCAGCACATATGGAAACAATCTGTAGTAGAGAAGAAGAAGATCAGGAGTTTATTCTGTAAAAATCCAGGAGTTATTTATGCATGTCATAATTTTCAATTTTATTTCCTAGATGATATATACATACATACATTTATAAGTATAGCAGGCAGTGTAAGGCAGTGGGCAGCATGCACACTTGAAACATGACATGTATTTTGACTCCTTTCAGACTCTTAGAGGTTGCATACCTTTTGCACCTCTGGGTATGAATGCAAAGAAATGCACATAAAAACCCTAATAATGATTTTTAAATTTCAAGGGTTTACAAACAATAATACCTTGAAACACATCTAGTGTTAACTGACACTGGTACTGTGAACATCAAGTGAGCTGCTCATTCTGATGTTACTTGGAGTTAATATGTTGGATTTCTATATCCCAGCACTGCTACTAGACTCTCTTTAGGTCCCAGTGTTTGGCTGCCATCCTTGCTGGAATGACTGGGTAACATTTGGTATAATGAGTAATTTTTATTTATTTTTTTTAACTATGGTTGTTTAGTTCCTCTGCGAATAGTGTGAACTGGTGAGAGACAATCTACCAGCAGTGGTGTCCAGTTATCAGCACAGCTGGCATCAGCAGGACTGGTGGAAGGCAAAGACAGATGGTGATTTAAAGGACAAATCAGAGCCACTGCCAATTGATGGCAGAGTATCACCAATTATAGTAAAGTATACCCAGCATCTAAAGGAAGAAAATTTAAAATGACAGATACACCTAAATGTAAGAAAGAGACTGAAACCCCAATCTGGAAGGAAGTGGATAGAACAATATACTGCTGTAGAAATCTGTGTCAGATCTGCTATAAATCAGAGGAATAACAATATAGCTGTAGGCTGATTCAGACTGAGGTGCTTCTGGGTAAAGGACAGAATGTTCAGAAAGAAAAATCAGCATCGCTAGTGGGAATGGTTGACACTGGGTAATTTTGGTGTGTTTTTAATCATCTGTGAAGGGGCTTTGGAAGAGACAAAAGAAGCTGGACATTATCAGAAGATTGTGTTCTGCCTGCCTTTTATTCGTAGTTCAAGATACACTTGATCTTACCAATTCTGAGCATTTCTGTGAGGGGCTGACTGTGACCAAGTCTCTCTGCTTTCTTTGTGTGCTAAGAGCACTCAGTGAGAGAGCTCTGCCTGCACCTTGAGTAGATCAAGCCCTTGGGGCCTCATTTTTGTGAAGCAGGCTTAAGGTGGAAGCATGAATGTCACTGAATAAGCTCTATTTGCAACAGTTCAAAATGTCATTAATATCATCACACAGTCTCAATTCTACTGTCACTTAATACCAGTCCTTAATTAAAAGTATATTCATTTTTTTTACTCCTGCAAGGGTAGGTCTTTTACTACAGATCCCTTAATGCCTGAAATGATGCATCTTGCAGCCTGGAGGCAAATATCTGCAGCTGTTTCTTTTTTCTTTAGCAGTGGAAGCTGCCAGTGACTGACCCTGCTGTGGAAGGAAGGGAGGAGGTGGGTCAGGGTCTGCAGCCAGGAATTGTAAGCTAGGAGTAGAAATTCAGGTTTTCTCCAGGGACAGTTACTTCATAACCTGTCAGGCAGTGATGAAGCTTTTGATCTTTGCATGAATAATGGTTGATGTTTTGCTTTCAGTGTTCAAGAAGCAAGCATGTATCATCAGTGTAAATGGCTTTAATTTTAGATTAAAGGTAGCAACCAAGCAAGGAAGGATGAAAGAGGAGTCTCCTGAAGAGAGGATTTTTTTTTTATTGCCTGAAAATGACCTAGCACACTTCTGGGTGTTGTGTATGAACAATACAAAATGAAATATGTTCTTATGACATCCTGCAGTTGTGGTACAGTGAAGCAAGTCAATAGGTGACAGTATTAGCTATTTCTACATCCAAGTAAAAACGTTTAACTGCTGCTCTTTCTAACTCTTGTGCTCAATTAAAATTTGTTGTTGGTGGTTTAGTTCATTTAATACAACTGCATTAATAGCATATAATTAGAATTCGGGAGATAATCAGTTTCCATTTAATTTTAACTCCCTATATGAAAGACAACTTTCACTGTAGAAATGATGAGAAAATCATAAGCTTTGACACACATTTTGAATCTTGTGGCATAATTTCATAAGATGCATATCCCAAATGTATATCTGAGAGTTGCATCAAATATCTTCCTGCAAAAAATTCACAATTACATTGATGAGAAAAAATATTAAAGGACTTGTCAGGAGTGATTTCTTTTGCATAGATTTTGTTTCTATACACATGCTTGTATTTTGCCTTAGGGTAGATTTATTAATTTTGCAGACCTGATGCTACAAATGGCTACAATTTGACAGATTTTATTATTTTTTTTTAGAATAATTTGGAAATGAATAGTTTATTTAACTGCAAAACTAGATGGATTTTGAACTTTAGTTGCCATGAACTTTTCCACTGCATTTTCTCTGTAACAACCCATGCCTTAACATTATTATGCTTTTGATGTGTATTAGATCTGGACTACTGAAAACTATGCAAGTCAGTTTTATTTCCACATGTCTATCCTTGCCTATGCCCTTACCTGTATCCTCTCACCTTTAAGTCTGCATACAAAGATGTACCTGGGCTGCACAGTTCTGTAGTGACAGTTGGTACAAGACAGACAAATGCTTTCTGCCTTTTGAAATACAGCTGATGCAATTTTTTAGCTGGAGTTTTCATTGTTGTGTAGTTAATCATGTGCCAACTTATAGCATGCATTTCTGTTCAAACTTTTCCAATAGAATTCCACATTTTATAATAAATCTCTTTGAGTCTTCCCATTAATATTCTGAAAATAAGGTACATATTTTTGTTCTTAGATTTTAATGTTGAAAAATAGTCTCAGAAAAGTATGATAACTGCCACCCACTCCTGTACATTCCTTTTTGTTCAGAATAGCTACAAGATCAATACTATAGTTTGATATAATGCTGCATTTCATTAATTCAGGAATATTCCCTCCTCTGCCTTTTCTTGCTCTTTATTGTAAAAATCTCTTAATATGGAACACTATTCAGCTACTCTGTGAATGGGTCAGTTTTGTTAAAAACTCCATTTTTTCATTTTTTCTTAAGTGTGTTTTGTTTTGTTTGCTTTCTTGCTTGTTTTGGTGTGGGTTTTATGTTGTTGATTTGGGTTTGGTTTGGTTTGTTGTTGTTGTTGGTTTGGGTTTTTTTTAAGGCGTGATAAAATTGAGATGAGAGTTGGTTTTTTTTATATTTTTATTTTGGCCTTTGATTATGGTTAATGATATCCAGCTAGTGAGATATTGCTGGGTTCTAATTTGTGTTTCCATCTTGCACCTTGTCATATCATCAGATGTAACTGAGAAGAGTGTTATGGATACTATACAATGGTATGCATATTAGGATCTGCTGATGTTGTTCCACATTATTCAGAGAGTCAGAGAGTAATTAATGTAATCTTCAGAAACACTATTTCTATTGATGAGAGGTGGTTTCTTCCTGCTTGTAGCTGCATTCATGTGAATTATTTCCAAGCCATATTCTTTCCAAGTGCATAGTATTAGAACAAGACTGATATTCAGACATTTTTTGACACATTTAATATTTTTTCAGAATAATGTTGAAGAATCATAGAATCACAGAATGTCAGGGGTTGGAAGGGAGCTAGAAGATCATCTAGTCCAACCCCCCTGCCAGAGCAGGGGCACCTAGACCAAGTCACCCAGGATTCTTAGCATCAACTCATATCACTACATTCCCACCTGGAGAATTTGTTCCTGCCAAATATTTGTGGAAGGTTAGGAGCAGATTTTTTGAAAACTTGGTAAATATACAGAAATTTCAATGAAAATGAAAACATTTTGATTCATCTTCCATCAAACAAAACTGAAACTGGACACATTCCAGCCACCGTGAATACTGATATATATGGCATCCTGCTCCTGGACTGCCTTCTGGGAACAGAAGCTTCTGATTTAGTCAGGCACTGGGTTAGGGTATGAGAGAGATGAAATTTCCAGTATGAGCCCACACCTTCTCCTTTCTCCACCTTTGGGTCCCCTCCTGCAGAACTCTTCCCTCCTGCAGGAGAATTGATAACGCCAAAAAATTAATCCCAAAAAGAGGGGTTATTTGATCATCAACAATATAGACCTCTGAATAAAGTAGGTATACTGAAATTTCACATAAAACTAACAAAGCACACAGGTAGTTTTATTCATTTCTGTGTTCTGACTACTCATAAGCCCTTTGGTGTGTTAGCAGCTAAGACATTAAAATAAAGCTTCCTTGACATTTAAGTAGGCTATAAACTTTCTGCAACTTATTTATGCTGGATGATTTTCACTTAATAAGCACAAGTAAGCCTCAGTCTTTAAACAAGTGTCCCTGTGCCTCATATTATTAAGTCAAACAACAGGATATAGTTTCAAGTTTAGCTTTTATTATTAGCTTGAAAAGTATAGCACAAAAACCTAATGATCAAAAGAGCATGCTTTTATTATGATCCTCATAATATAAAAACACATAATCATAAAAACCTTGTGATAAAAGACATCAAAGAAGAAGAGTTTTATTAGAAAACTGGATATCTACAGTATTTTGTGTTAACTCAGGGAACAATAGTCCAGGGATTTTATCTAACTATGTTATGGAATTTTCTGATTTTAAGGCAAATGTAACTAAAATCTGTAAGGAATGTATTTTTTTTTATATATTTT
>JAOEGS010019291.1:2455-13240 GCA_025447755.1 Corythornis vintsioides
AAATAGAAATAGAAATAGAAATAGAAATAGAAATAGAAATAGAAATAGAAATAGATAGATATAGATAAGACACTGGCTCACATTCTCCTCATAATTATACAGTCTTAGAAGTAGACTTGTTACCTGTCCCAAATCCATTTACTACATACCTCCTTGTCAAACTCTCAAGGCCAAGGATGGTTAGAATTGCTGATCTCTCTCATGCTACCGGACACACAGAAGAGGAGCTAATCACAGCTGTCTTTTCAACCTTCCTTCTTATTTTCTATTGGAAAGCAATGTCAGGGAGTACAAAAAGTTTAGCATGATCCTTCATCCAGGTATTTTTCAGTGGTGATGCACCACTGCTGCCAAGTGTTTTTCACCAGTATTGTATCAATGGGCACCCACAGGCACCTCTGCTGCGCTGCAGGACAAGTTGACGATGTAGTCTCAGAAACAGCATGGCTTGTAGAAGCCAGAAGGGCCTGAAAAAAAAGGAGGTGAATCAGGCCACAGAAGGAGCTCCTTCTGTGGTCTCATTCACCTCCTGTTCTTCTCCATATGGGTTTCTCTAACATCAAGAAGGGAATGACAGCTCACATATGTTTTGGCATCTTCATCACACTCCCTATTCTATGTAGCAGCCACCCACCACCTCTCATTGCTGCCCATGGGTGTCTGGGGTGTCCTCTCCTGCCCTTCTCCATGCCATGGATGGGGGTCCCTATTTTGCACAGCCATGATGCAAAAAATTACAGCAATGATGATGGCAGTGCTAGCCATTAGTTTACCTTATCACTTATGCAGCCTTCAGGTGTTTTGGTTACTCCCAAAGATTTTACAAAGCCTTTGTAAATTACGACATTTGTGAAAAATAGAACAGGTAACAACTCTGCTGAACCCCCAGTGTTTGGTAGTATTTGTTATGAACACTACCATCATATTATAAACATGTGCTGAGCTGCCTGCCTTGCACGAATGGAAAGGGAGCTCCATGATTATCTGTCTGTCATTTAACATTAAGTTAATTTGCCAAGTTTGAAGATACCTCAAAGGCTCATTCAGCTTAACCCTACCCTAGATCTTGAAGTTGGGAAGTGTCCTTAACCCTAAAGACATTAGCCTGCCACTGTTACTGTGAATAAAAAATAGTTTGCATGCACATTTGGAAGGAATTATTTAGAAGGACTATTCCCAAACAGTCAGGTTAAATCTAACATCAGCATAAGAGTGCTGAATTGTGACCAAAGAATTTTTATTTTTCAGGCCTAGAGACATATTGTTTTCCCCCCAAAAGCCACAATAAGCTACAAGAAACTTGCATCTCTCCAATCAGAAACATCATGACTATCTAAACTACATCTGATTGGCCTCTTTAAAATCCTAGGACCCATATAATATCCCCCCTTTTTTATTATTCTTTAGTTTACAGAACAAACTGATAGGCTGAGAAAATATGTGCATTATACCATGTATTCTGAAAGTGCTCTACTAGCTTGAGATATTAATAGACACAAGCGCAGGCTAAGAAAAAATATTAAATCATTTTCATTTTGCTAGCAAAAATAAGTAAAATGCATCATTTAGAAAGTGATATAGAAACATATATATATATATAATCTGCAGAAAAAAAAAGACAATGAAATGCTTATTGAAGCAAAGCTTATTTATCACTTTATCTTGCAACCTGACACAGTACATGCTAAATCTATTTAATTACAGGAAGAGAAAAATAGCAGATAAATATGTACACATAACAGCAATGTTTCGAGTCCTACCTTGGTCGTGACAATGCATAGACAATCCATTCTGTAAATCTCCACAGGAGTGTATGTAAATCATAAAAACAAATCAGCAAGGGTGAGGAAAGGCTTTTGAACAGCATGAACAGAACCGGAGGCTTGAATCTGCACAGCCTGCTTTTCCAAGTGGGGCCCTCATAAGAAACTCGAGTCCTCCTCCACAATGCTAAAGGCAGTCATGATGATCACAGGGATCAGAAAACCCCCTAGAAATCATCTCAAGCAAAACTTCCAGGTGGCTTATCAGGCTTGATTGCTGCATTGTTCGATCTGTGATCAAAATATTCTGTTGAATGGTATGCAGCCTTCTAAATGGGAAGATGAGAACCACAACAAGCACAAAAGAGCAAAAGCATCACATTTCAGCCCTGGCTCTGGTTTCACAATTCTGATCTGCTGTTTCAGTATACCCATAAGATTCCCCTTGCCAAGTCTCTCTCTCTCGCTCTCTCTCTCTCCCTCTCTCAAAGCACTCTCCCTCTCGCTCTCTCCTTCCCTGTCTTTTTTTTTTTCTCTCCCCCTCTCGCTCACTCTCTCCCTCCTCTTTCCTACTAACTCCGAGCAAGCACAATGCACACAACTATCAGGCCCATCTATCAAAGTGCTGTCACTTCTCTGCCAAAACAACTGCTTTGGGTTGTAAGGGGTTTTATTAAGAGCATGATTCCTACAAACACATATTGCTTGAAGAGCATGATTGAAACATTAAGGTGTGTGTGAGAGCTCATGCGTCACATCTACAATCACTTAAAATTACTAGGTCAGATTCAGATGCAGGAAGTGAATATAAATACCAGCTGGATAAGGAGAACTTGGAAAGTATAACAGAAAATAATCAGTTAGTGGGGAAAAAAAGGAATTATATATTAACAGATGCACATAGGTCTGAAGTACAACAGTGATGTAATTATGGTTTACTATCCACAGGAAAAAAACACCACTATACACATTATTCAAAATAACAAAGGGGCACTTTTTTTTTTTTTTTTTCCCCTACTCATGGAAAATACATCAAAGTTTTAATTAAAAGAAAATACCCCAGACACCTGAGCTTGAAAGTCCTTATCTTCCAAACTTCTTCTGCATCTTTGACAGATCCGCAGGCTTAATCAATTTATCTCATGTTCTGTTTGCTTTGTTCAGAGTTTTACAGACTGTTTAGCCCCAAAGCCCTACCTTTCTTGCAGTGATGCTGGTGCAGAGCTTGTCTTTCAGGTGTCTTACATGATTCATTCTGAGTTAGAAAGCTTGCTGTCAGCTAGCTCTTAAAGTCTTCCCTCTCTTACAGATGGAGGAAGAGAGGTAAGTAAGAGAAGGGAGGAAGAAAAAGACACAGAAAGGAAAGATATGTAAAATGAAAGCTCTGGCCAAAGAGAGAGGAAAATCAATGCTCCTATTCACTGGAAAAAAAAAAAAAAAAAGGAAAAAAAGAAAAAAATATTCAGCCAACTGGACTGCAACAAGAGGAAATGTCTAGACACCCATACATTACAATTTACCTTTTCAACACACTGGGCAGCACAACTCCCCCTGGGTGCTTTGCTGAGGATCTCTCATTCTCACTCTGAGCTAAAATATATTTTCAAGAAAACAAGCCTTTCCAAGAAAATTAAAGGTTATTTAAGTAATCTATCTTCCATAAATTACTCAGGTTATAACCCTAATATTCTTGTGATTGCTAAAGCAGCAAGAGGCTTAGTGAATGACACATATTATTTTGCCAAAATGAGGTCACTGCTACCAAAGTTACAAAATCTACAGTGAATCAGATATGTGGTCAGAGAGCAACCAGTCCTCCCCCAACTTTTAAAGTCTTAGTGAATATAACATCTTAAAAAGAAAGTCTCCAGAGCACTTAAGACTCTGTCTAAAACCTTAACCCACTCTGAGCATTCACATGTGCACAAAACAAACTTGATTTTTGTTTCCAGACTGCACTGGAACCTGCAAGTTTTCTTCCTACTGAGATTTAGTCCAGTAGAAAAAATAGTCATATAAGTTTATTAAACTATAGATTATATGAAACAGGAAATTTTCAAACATCCCTGCGGAAAGAACCAATTAGCCATCTCCTTAACAACAAATTAATCTCTTAAAATCATCTAACCTAAGACACACTTGTGCTCTAGGCATGACAGTGTAAAAGATAATTCAGTCACCTCAACAATCAGGAGATATTTTAACACTTAGATGTAAAGCATTCAACAGTTTGTACTCTTCCAAATGGTAGATTCAAGCTGATGTAGTAAGGTGTGAAATATTTCCATGCATATCATTACCTAATGACTTGGCTGGAAAAATTCATATTATAACCAAAACTGGTGTATGGGGATATATTTTCATATTATCCAAGTGCATGATCTGTAAATGCTTCAACTTGCAAGTAACTCTATTGGAGTGAGCTGCTCCCAGTGAATTCATGATCCTATTCATAGTTTTTATATAAAACAGAGTGTTTAAACCCTTTGAGAATGTTTACGTGAACATGACTCATGTATGTGTCTGGGAAAATCAGGCTTCATCACTGTACCTAAAAGCTTCCTCCTGCACTCCTCCAATTTTTACGTGTCACTTCATTAATAAAATGCAACAATAAGTATTTAACAGGGCAGGATTTGCATGTGTACTACTCAAGTTTAGTGCATTGTTGAGTCGTATGGTCCCTGAAATATTGACACTTGTTTTTTACTATCAGAATCTCCCATAGCCCTAGATAGAAGACACAAAATCCTTTGGAGACACAGACCCCACATCCATCCTTCCACAGGCTCATTTTGTTTTTCAGGGCTCCTGGTCATAGATTCTAACTCACATCTATTGATCAGTGGATCTCCACTGTTTCTTCCAAGAATACAGATCCTCATTTTCATTAACCCTTCCTAAGTCCCCCCAAAAAAGCTGAGCTCCTTCCTTTTCTTCCAACAACTAGATTCTTTTTCCATTAGCTTTTTTTCTGACCAAGTACAGGATTTTCAAATCCTTGACACTGTTTTACCCTTCATTAGCAACATCTCCTTCTGCTCTAATTTCTGCAGGTCATATTGCTGCTTTTTTT
This sequence comes from Corythornis vintsioides, assembly GCA_025447755.1. NCBI lineage: Eukaryota > Metazoa > Chordata > Aves > Coraciiformes > Alcedinidae > Corythornis > Corythornis vintsioides. The sequence goes on from JAOEGS010019291.1 coordinate 7,295, forward strand.
TTTTTTTTCCTCTATTTTTCAGGCTTTAAGTTATCTGTATATATGTGATCATGGTTCAAATTTACTAAAGGAAGACTTGACCCAAAAAAAAAAAAACAAACCAAATTGAGAAGCAGCCATCTGGGGTGAAAAGAGATGTTTTATAATTGCCCATAGTTGATTTAGATGGTCATGAATAACCTCTGTGATGAGCTCTAAAACTCAGGAAGCCTTAATACAGGAAGAAGAACAACTATTTCCCACTGTGGTACCAGTGGCTTGGTGGAGCACCATGTGGAAAACACGTAGCCAGGTGACTGCTTCTGTCTCCTCTAAGTTTATCAAGGTGTCTATTTTTAAGTCACACAAAGACAAATAATATGAGGTGAGTGGGTGAAATGTGATGGTCTGTAGAATGCAATACTTTAGACTGGACTATTAAATGCTCTTTTCTAGCATTAAAATCATCTATGTATCCAGGTACTTCCACTTGGATAATCAAAGCACAGGGTTTAATTAGGCAGTTATATTTAGAACCAGAGTCTGCAACATTCAGCTGAAGTGAATATTGGTAAAAGCAAGCTTCTGTAAAAACGTGAAACCAATAGGAAGGATTCTCTGATATTTTTAATCTGAAATGATACATGTTTTTAAACATTTCTTGAATTCTCTTAAGACTCAAATACTGTAGAGAAGAAACTGTAAAGATTATTTATTATTATTATTTATTTATTTTAAAGGCAAAACTGTCTTCATTTTTATTTGTAATTCAAACAGTAGAAATTAAGAAAACTAAGAGTACTAGGTCTCCAAGTTTTGTAGCAGGCACTACGAAAGGAGGTAACTACCAGACTGATAACACAGCGTTAGTAATGTCAGCATCTTGCAAAATTTAGCTTGTGACTATTTAGAGATCTATGCACCTACACAGAGAACACATTAACACACACATTTTCTTACAAATATGGAAAAAACATGTATTTACTACTAATGCATCTTAAATTGTTTACTATGGAGTATTTGTTGATAGTTGTTGGTATTAAATTGCCTGTCTTCCACATGGGGCTATATTATCTTTCTTCTGTTCATGTCTTGTATTGCATCCAAATAAGCTACAGATAAATACTTTCCTGATTACGCCTTTCCCAAGAGGTCAATTGATGTTGGAATGACTTTGTCAGTGCTTGTGTCTACCACTGGAGCCCAGTTCCAGCTAGGTTGCTGTGCAACACAATTGGTTAGTAAGTTAACACTGGGATACAAGCTTTCTGAATTATTATATGCTAGAAGGGAAAATCTCATGAGAAACTACTAATCTTGTGTATCCTGGGTATGTAGTTTGGAGCTATATTACAAACAAAATGCCAGAATAAATCCTGATTCATCCAGGAGTAGAAGTTAATACAAATTTCAGAAGGTGTGAAATTCTGTATACTTTATCACTAAGAATTTTAATGTAGTTCCCAGGCTAAACCAGAAACCCATGAGTGCTGGTGTTAATTTAAAAATCCACACATTAGCAATTCTTTTCCTCCTGACTGCAGCAACCCTAACAGCAGCAGGTCTTCAACTGGCTTCAGGCCCATGAGAGTCTCAAGCAGAAGGTACAAGAACCATTCTTTTCTTCCATGTATGGCAAATTTCATTGCTATTTAGCACAATCGGTGTTAGAGTCCTGACCAATTTATCTGGCTGGTATCTTTCTCAATGAAAAGAAATAGACAATTTTCTTTTCCATAGACCTCATCATTCTGAGATCTGCAGGCAGATGGCAAAGCAGACACAAGAAGTGAAGCCTGGATAGGTAATTCCATCCTACATCACAAGAACTCTGCATCCAAGTGGACACTGTGGTCCCAGACTACACAGACACACACAAAAAAAACCCCTAAACATTTGTTTTCTGCTTCACAGCTGTGGAGGGGATTCCCTCTCTTCCTGCCCCAAGTACATGCCCAGCTTAGTATCCTTTTATTCACCATACGGGAACTCACACTACTTTAGTTAAGCACTGTCTCAGTACTCAGAAATAAGAAAAAAAAACCAAAACCCCAAGGTGAGTTCTTTTTGCTAGACAACATCCACTTTGCAGAATCTGTTTGCTGATGGCCTTACTGTAATACCTGGCCCTTTGTTGATGCACCAGGTGGAGTGTAAATTCATTTGCCTTCAAGGGTGCCCAGTGGGACGACAGGGTGTTTGCCTCCCTTCCTCTCTTCATTCCAACCTCATGCTCAGAATAAGTTCATCAGTGAGGTCTGATCAGGTTATTCATGCTGTTATCCAGGCTGGTCTTGAAAATCTCCAAAAGATACATATAGTGCAACCTCTCCAGTATTCTCATCTCCACAAACTCACCAGCTTAGGGTTTATGAGAAGACAGAAAGGCAAGTTAGGAACAAAGTATGACTTGTAAGATTATAGGAAATGCACATTCATAATCACAGAGTGTGGAGCAGAGCATGCGGAAAGGTGTTTGAGCCATCCTAAGCTCTGAGGGGTCTTGGATAAACTAACCTTTTGAAAGCACTTGCAGCATCATTAACTTAAAATTTCCGTCTAATGTTTTATGTATCTATTATTTCCCATACAAAGCCATAATTATTTTCCCTTGCTTCCCATAAATCCCTAATTCAGAGTGAAGTAGAAGTACTTCAGTTACAAATGCTCCACTGGCTTCATGTGTGCTCAAATGCTCTGCAATAGAAACACATGTTTCTCAAGGGCCATATGTCCTAAAGTGGCTCTTAGCTCTCACGATCCACAGTGAATGAAGAGTTCATTTTAATTCTTAAGCATTCTGCCTGGGGAAGTCAATCTAACAACCAATTGATCATCAACAACTGAAAAACTCTAATGCATATGTTTAAACATGTAGCCAGTCCTAAGCAGCTATGTGTCATTGTCATAGCAGCATGTCACTGACATTCAACCACAGTCACTTGAAAAAAGAATCTGAAAAAAATTACACTTTCAAATGAACTGACACACTAAACCACAAGTCCCAGGAAATGAAAACAAAACAACTGCTATCTGCTATCTCACGGCACTGGGAACTGAAGATTGCCACTCACAGTTCTCAATGTCTTAAGAGTTTGGTAATGGAATTCTGAATTTTTGGAGTTTACTGTGATGTACACTTTTTGATGGAACTACAAACAGCATGAAAATGTAGTACATAGAATTGCTATGGGAGAAACATTGAGTCCAGGAGTTCACAGTATCATCATTCTATAGTGAATCATTCAATTGGACATTCATACTGGAAATTATGTGAAATTGAGCTGAGATCTGCTACAACCCATAATTTCTACAACATCCTTACAGACAAAGTTGATTTAGAATATATATCAAGCTTTTGATAATTCCTTACTTTGGGGAAATCATTTCTTCCAGAAATACAGAGACAGTTATCAAAGCATATACATGCTCTTGCATTTCAACTCTCATGTAGGATAATGGTCCTATATGGTGCAATTTTTTTTTCTGATCAGCTAGGTACAAAGCAACACAAGAAGCTCAGAAAGACATGCTAGAGAATTAATTCTTTAGATTTTGAAAACAAACAGGGAAATCAATGTAGAAAAGTAAGTAAAGACCATGGAAAAACCTTAGACAAGAATTAAGAGGAATAATCTGAAAGTTTTGTCTGTTAAAAACAACTTCTGATGAAGTCTAGAAGGTATCACATTAGCATGCTCTACAAGGTATCACATAAACATCCCAAACCAGTTAATGTCTGCTTTCGTTCCATCATGTTTTCAGTTTGCTAACTCTAAAAGAAAACTTAATCATTTTCTTTCACTTAGAAATGAAAAAATACACAATGGCTTCAAGGCTGAAAGTCTACATAATAATATCTAAGCCCAAGAGAATTGTTCCAGCCAAGTTGTGAACCTAAGAAAATAATGGAGGTATTATAATGAAACACAACTTCCCCATTGCAACTAGCAAAGCTGTTACAAGGAGAAGTATAACATATGCCATTACCACAGCTGTGAAGTCATATTGCTTAGTGTATTATTCACTGTAGTTTTATGATGGGCATCATTAGACTGCCCATACAAAAATCATAACTTCTCTGACATTCATACTATTCCATACTGACTGCAAACCAAAAATAAACTAAACCACATACTGAGATGCTGAAAACACCTTGAATAAAATTTGCTAACTGTGCAACACCTTTGACTTCAAAAATACACTGAAATAGAAATATCTTGAGATCATCAATCATGCAGAACCATTACCAATATTAGCAACATTTTTACATAAAACTAAAGAGTAAATCCTTTCTAGGACAGCATAAAATGCACAGGGCTAGTAACATATGGCAATAAATTGCACCCATCATTCTCATTCAAATGTGGCAATGTACATGCAATCATTAAACAGAAAAAAAAAAAAATTACTTCAGGAGCACAAACTCAATATATTCTGCACATTCACCTGAAGCAAAACTTGGCTAAATAAGGGATTTCATTCTCCATCACAAAGAGTAGACCATACCTTTGTCTTCATGTCTACCACATAATTGTCAGAAGTCTGGTTTTCCTTATTGTGTTCACCACATTGTCGAGATCCCTCTGATCCATTGGAAGCTGCAGACTAAAGAGGGGGAGGGAAATCAAATAAAGTAGCTGATATGTGCCCTATAATTCTACTACACTGAAATATAAAAGTTAACATGCACATACAAAAGGGTAGTCTGAATTCAAATAAGTATCAACTGTTTTATACATAAAATGTTCACCTTGATGTTTTCTCTTGCAAACATTTCTGGATTTTATCTTATAGCCATGCTTATGGAAGTCTGTGAAACTCTTAATAGGCCAAATCTACAAGATGATGCTTATCATAATCTCTACTTGACTTCAGAAAGCATTTAAGGCTCTCTGGAGCTCTCAGCATCAGAACATAGAGATAAGGAAGGAAATCAGTGTCCTGCCACAAATGCCTGAAGACAGTAATAGGGCTCTCATCTGGAGTAGATAAAAGAATAGATCTCCTCCTTAGGGTTTCATGCTTGTTTAGTAGCCATATTCTCAAATCTTTTAAATTCATTTTTTTAATTATTACCTTTTCTTCATTTACACAGATTTCAGTCATATTGCTTACAGAAAACCATCATAAAACACATAGTATTTTTTCAAATATTACATTTAAGATTTAAGAAATGGTAAATCTAATACACTATTGTAGATTTTGCATTAAGACAATAAATATTGTCCAACTCTGTTTACAATGCTCTACAGTGCAAAAAAAAAAATGTGCTTCAAGAGTTATCCTTTGAATGAAACATGGTAACTGCCACTAACTTGGATCTCAGAAAAATTCTGGGCACTTTGCAAGAACACGAACAGGAAAGATGAGTGAATTCAGAGTATACTGTCTTGTATCTGTCAGCACTGAGCATCAGACACTGTGAGTGATTTAAACGGATCCTTTTTTAGCCTATGCACCAGGAGTGCAGTCAATTTTAACACAACAGGCATTTTAAATAGACCAGACATTGCCAGCACAACTTAGGAAGCAACAAGCCAGTGCCACAGAAACAGCCAAATCACATCCACATGTGCAAATGTTTTCTTCTCTGATACTAGATTGTTTATTTAGGGCTACATCCATCAGAAGACTGAATGCTGGCCCCAATCCAGGCAACTACTAAGACACGTGCTTTTAACTTCACTGTAACCAATGGCATTAGTCTTGTGCTCCAGCAAAGAATGTATTTAAATGTTGGACCAGGCCCAGCAACTCAGCACTAAGTGGGGCTGAGCACACAAGACTTCATTTATGTCCTCTCTAAAGTTTTAGCTTTTCTAACTTTAACTTCTTAGTGTCATGGAGAATCATATATTCCTTTGGCTCGTTTCTTGTCCCTAAAGAGAGGAAGGAAGGAAGGAAGGAAGGAAGGAAAGGAAGGAAGGAAGGAAGGAAGGAAGGAAGGAAGGAAGGAAGGAAGGA
>JAOEGS010019291.1:13656-23796 GCA_025447755.1 Corythornis vintsioides
GGAAGGAAGGAAGGAAGGAAGGAAGGAAGGAAGGAAGGAAGGAAGGAAGGAAGGAAGGAAGGAAGGAAGGAAGGGGCTATGTATACAAATTTTCATTTTCAATTTTCTTTCAATACTTAAGTGTTTTCCATTGTAATTGTTTTTTTACAGACAACAAAATAAACTATGCAAGTAAATATATTATTTATTTCCTTTAATCATCAAGGCCAAACTCTGCCTGATCCTAAAGGAGCTAAACTTCTCAAAAAGGGCTGGAAAATTTTCAGCAGAAACTACAGACTATAAGATAGCATTTATCAAATAAGTGCAGCTGCAAAATTGGGTAAGGAATTTCAATTGGTTTATATTTTACATATATTTTTCCTGACGTTTTGTACCATTAGCTGACTCAAATATTTTGAATTAACATAAATAATGTCCTAAGATGCTATGTAAATTCTCAATTGTTTTCCTTAGGGAAAAATGTCACAAGTTAATTGTGAAGAGCAGTAAACCAAGGATATCAGGAGAGTATAAATGGCTCAAGTGAGAGCAATTGTAATGTATCTAGAACATATCTGGCCGTCCCAGACTTACATGGTTCAAATGCAGTGGAGTATATGCACCACACTCGTGCAGCCTTGTAGGAGTTTCTGGAAACAATCACTTCAAACTTGAGTTAAAGCTACTGACAAAATTATAAACTTTATATCAGACCCCTGTATCTAGAAGGCTGGTAGTTGGGACAAAACTATCTTCCTTTTCACAGCAGAAAATATTATCTTTTTCAAGGTGTTCAGAGAAAGAGAAGAGCTTTTACAAACAGATGTTGCAGAAACAGATTAAAACTTTCTTCAGTACCTTTGCTCACTTGGGCAGTAACGATGAGAATCATACATCACACCAAAAGCAATCTTCCAGTTTTGTGTATAATTAATGCTAATCTATTTATATTATAATTAACTGGGACTATTTAGACTGCAATCTCTTCAGAGCAATGTCTCTCCCATTGTGCAAACTTGCAGCATTATTTATATGTTTATAAATAAAATAGTAATCACATAACCTGCCTTGTGAATTTTATCTATTTTTAACAGTGCTCAGCAAAGCTTTTCTGTGCTTGTAACACATCTTTCCAGTAGCTATTAGGACATACACAATTATCACAATCGACCATCAATAAAATTCTCGAGGATTGATTTTTTCCAACGTATACTGTTATGAACTATGGAGGACTTGTCATTGGTTCCATATTCAACAGGTAGCACAATCCAGTTCATGGCTGAGCCAGGAACCAGACAGAAGGAGCATCTACTCTCACAGGCAACTATGGCATATGGGGCTTCCAAGAGTTCCTATAGGAGGTATTCCTAAAGCAGTCAAACCCTGTAACAGAGGATTAATTCTTCAGTCTTTTGCATGGATTCAAAATGTATACCTAATATAATAGGAGGTACTTGTAATCATTTACAACAGTTACCAGATGTTTATTTCTCTAAGGGAGACTCAACATTTGAATATATAAAACTAGGAAAAAACAAACAAACAAACAAACACAAACAAACATGAATGTGAACATTATTTTGCTCTTCCATGCTCTTGATGTCAGGACTTCGAATTTATTTATGCACACCTATATGGGATATTTTCTAGGGCACATATACCACTTTGTGGCTAGAAAATGCTGATGAGCTTTGAAAATTATCTAGGAGCACTGGTGGGAGTGTGTGGGAGCTACAGCCCACGAGCCTACATAAATCTGCAACTGCCTCAGGGTTCAGAGAGCTAATGCACCTTCTCCTACGTCCAGATTAGGAAATACTCTCCTGTGTGCTTTTAGGGAGAGAAATATAAACCAGAAGGTGATCTGAGACCTCTTTTGGCATTTTGTACCACAAATTGGAAACTCTGCTCCACTCCCATCAGAGCCTGTAAATAAATGCCGTATTTTCCCTAATGACTTACATTAAGAGAGGAAAGGTATGAAAAAACAGTGTTCTGTTAACTTTTGGATGCCAACATCTGTCAGGAAATCTATCATCCTGGTAAAAAAATGTTCCCAGGAACATATACTGGTGAGAGACATTGTTTTGATTTAATTAACTTTTCTGAAAGTAAGCATTTTTAAAAATCACTTTAAAAGATACAAGGGGAAAGTAAAAAGTAACATAAGATATGATGGAATTATCAGTTTTACAGGACATTGACGTAAATTAATTCATTTAGTAGATATGCTGGAGTGCTCAGCTGAACTGAGGTGCACAGCAGGATACAGCTACTAGCTAAGAAGACAGCACACCTCTATGCCAAGGTGCAACCAACCCCACTCGTGATCTGCGTGAGCCATGTGTGAACTAGAAATGACTTGACTCATGTCAAGTTCATCCTTTAAAGCATGCCAGCAACAGCAAGAACTCCTGTGTCTGTGATCCATCCACCAAGGGCTGCAACTTTCTGCTGTACCTAGGCATAGCTGACAGATCTCCTAAATGTGTTGTGAGCATCTCAGTTTTGGCTCCTGCTCCTGACAATCTTGGACCACAAAAAAAAACCCAAACAGTTGTACATCTTGCACAGCTGTGGGAGACAAAACATAACTTGGGACTTGAGAGTTTTTCCTCTTTTCTTGCCATGAAAAAAAAAAATAAAAATCCTAGAGACCATAAAGATGAGCTATGAGCATTTTTTTGTTGTTGTTGTTTTGTTTTGTTTTCACCCAGTGCATTTTATAGTCCTTATTACAGAGAGAAATGTCATTCTGCAAATTTTTTGGCAGGAATTAACTTTCACCAATATTACATGTGACTGAAAAGTCAAACAATCCCAGAGCAGGCCATGCTATAAGCTAAAATCAGAACTATAATCCCTCAGCAATCAGGTAAAATTTCATTTGCCTCAGCTGGGCCTAAATTTAAATCCAGAAATAACATAGCAGAGCTATCTTCTTGTCCACAAAATATTTTTAAAAAGAAGCAGCCTAATTAAGTGTTACTGAAGACCTTTAGAAAAGCACCATTCAGTATCTGCATTCAAATGATGTAGTTGTCAGAAAGGACTTTGTTTCTGTTTCTCTGTTAGGGTTTCTGGCTCATTGTTTGACGACATCAAGGTTTTGCTCCACTTCATGTCACATTAGCCCAGTATTTGCACCTGTCTGAAGCCAGGGTGATGTTGCAGGTTGTTACTAGGTCTCATGGCTAAGCCCTACAAGACTGTCACTGAAGTGCCTTCTGCACCAGTTACCCAAATATGACCAGTAAATGTGAATATAGAAAAAATACACATTTAGGCCTCAATTCTACTGTACAAATCACAACAAAAGTGTTTCTTTTTTTTTTTTTTTTTTTAAGCTATTGTACTTGGACATGAGCATAAATATCACAATAATATTTATTTTACTCTGGGATTTTTAAGAATCCACTTTAGCTAATATAAATGCAACCTTTCAGAAAATTTTATGACAGACTTAAAGAGTGTTAGAGCTGAGGAATAATTATGTGGCTGCAGGCTTGTGTTTCAGAAAGGTCAGATATGATTTAATGCTCTGTCCTCCTGAAAGTAAGTCTTGCTCTCAGTGTGTTTCTGGATGTCAGAATGTCACAAGAGAACTTTGTATTTTCAGTGCAGATTTGAACAACTGTCTAAAAGCTGTCATCCAAGCTACCAGTTACTCAGTAGTTGCTTTGTCTCAGCTAAGCCTTTACTCAGACTTGATCTCCCTGATTATCCATATCACAATTATCCAGTTGCACTCTGACTCTAGTCTGGGGCAAGACAACTGACTTTCCAGGAAGGAAACTCAGGCAGGGAGGAGACATTAGCCCATGCTTCAGCTTGTCTCCTCCCAGACAGAGTCCAGATGAAGCTGACTAGAGTCAGTTGATTCTGCAAACTCCATCCTTGTAACCAACCAGAAGACACTCCTAGAAGTTTCTTTTTGCTGATCCAGGCTCCATCTCCAGTGTGAGACTCAAGCAGAGCTTTCTTTTCAAGCTGTGGTACAAAACAAGTCACTTTTGTGTCTCCTCTTCCTGGGAGCAGAGTGTCACTTAATTCATGCAGTGGTGGACTCAGCCAAGCACAGTGTTTTGTGCAGTGGGGAGGGACCACGGCAGTGTGCAGTGATCAGAGTCTTTGCAAACACAAGCCTTGCAAGGGTTGTTGATCAGGTGCAATCTCTCCCCCTGCTGAGACCCAGCACATCAAATACTGCTGATATGCAGGAAAACTGGGCAAAAAGAGCATCGCAAAGATGAACCCTTCTGTAAGGCTTAAGAGATAATGATTCACAGTTCAGCTACAGGAGAATAAGACTCAAAGCATGAAACTGGGCAGATTGGTTATAGTTTTCAGGCAAAGCCCCGCCCTTGCTGTTGATCCATGCCAGGTACCTACCTACATAAGAAACTGAGAAAATTAACTTATATATGGCAGAGTTCTTAGACTATTTTCCAAAACCTTCTCAGAAATAGTGTTACCAAACGCTGTCAATTCAGACACATCCTAATATGCGAATTAAATGAAAACTTTAAACAAATAAATGCATTTTCCTCAGCTTACTAGGCTTCAGTCCAACCCTGATGCTCATTCTCCCCATTCTTTACCTTTCAAGCCATTGATCTGCACTTTGTTGGGCATAAAGACTTTAGAATGAAGAGTAATTTGGTATATTAGAGATTTATTTCTTTCAAATATAGCAGAAGCTATTACTGAATACTCCTGAAAGCTAAAGGAAAAGGACTAGAAAAATTAAAAGGCTGAACATAATTAATGAATGCTCATTTAGAATTGGCTATCATACAACATCTCAAAAGCTAAATTTACAGCTGAAGAAGACAGACTGTATGCAGAAACTGTCTCTGGAAGGAGCTCCATGTGCACTGTGTCAAGCCGGAGGGAAAGATAGGGAGATGTAGTTGCAGGGAGGTCCCTTCAAGCATGGAGCAATGACACCTGCCAAAAGCCCTGCAGAGCAGAAAGGTCAGCTGCAGTAAGAATAACATGTTAAAGAACATGGTTTATTTCCAGTTGTGTCCATCTGCATATATTTTATTCATTAGTTTCAATGGAATCCATGCACATTAAGCCCATATTAGAGAAATCACTATCCTGCCCTGAAAATGCAGGCAGACCACAGCTGGAAGCAAATGCAAATACTTGGAAAGAGAAAGTCACTAATTTTAAGTGAAAACATGATTAATTATTTTAAATTAAATAATATTTGCATTATATTTTAATTATCAAGGATAATGTTTATTTTACTTACGTAGAAGTTCTGGATACATCAATTCCAACCTACATATTTCAGTTGCCATAACAACTTGATACAGTTATTCTCTTGTGTCATTTTTTAGTGCATTGGTGCTGCTTTAATAAAAACAAAGCAAAACAAAAAGACCAAAAAAACCCTCAACTGCTTTGGTTGCTAAGATAACACAATATTTTTTAATTGTTCTTTTTACATTTAGTTCTTGAAACCACTATAATTTCCCTCCAAAGATGTTCACAGCACAGTGTGAGAATTTCACTACCAGTTCCAGGTCTCAGTGCTGGGTTTGCCAGAAATCCCGAGGATGTATACAGCCCTTTAGCTCAAACTGCTACTTCATTGGTCCCCTTAGGACACTAGTTATATGGTTTGTGGTCAAGACTTTAACAGGAGACCTACAGAGTAACAGGTCCCAGTTGGTGCATTTTCCCCTGAAAGCCAGAAATAAATTAAATGAATGCTAAACTCTTCAGAAAGGTTCATATCTATAGCAGATTTGAGGTATCAGTGGTAGCAAACATAACTGCAGAGATGCAAAGCATTTAAGTAAATCACTTAAATTTGCAGACCAAGAGGATATTACGAAGCAGTTTCCACATTTCATACACACTGGTGTAGATCATGATTAGCTAGACATTGCTTTTATCTAGGAGCAGAACTGATTCCTAAACAGTTGGGATCTCCATGGAGTTGGTTCAAATCTTTTTCTATCAAGATGATGGTATTGTGATGGGAGCAACAGAGAGGATGAAGGTGGCCTTTCTCCTCCTCACCTCCAGCTAGCTGTGCAGCACTGTGGAATCTGCTGTTGACCATTCACCTTTCCCATATCTGCATCCCTGTAAATGGAACCATTTCAATTAAATTGAAATTACCTAACTGCTGATGTTGTATTTCTATCTGGATCCCTGTAACAACCACAATGAGAGAGACTGCATTAAATAATAACCATTATATTGAGGTGCAAGATGAGGAACTGCTTGATAGCCATTGTTCCATATAGCTGGCATGGAATGAACTCAGATTAGAGATAATAGAGCATTTGTGAATATAAAGTTTTCCATTAAAAATAACTAGTGCAATGGCTCCTGCAGACTGCCTTGCCCTTTAGGAGCAGATCTTCATTTACTGTTAATTATAATACCCCTGTTTTGGTCAGGAAATCTGTGATGATTGCTTTCAGAGGACTCTTGATTCTCAGGAGAATAAGACTGTGCACGTGTTTTACCACACAGTTTAGGACAAGCTCTAACACTATATTTTTACTATAACAAGGCTTATGTCTCTTTTTGTTTCTAATCATGCTATTATAAAATTATCATACAATTATAAAATTTACATGTAATTTATTAGAATAAGAAAAAAAATATAGAATGGTAACAACTCCAAATAGAAGAAACATCAAACAGTGCTAGGTACTGCATGATAATCTTGTAGGAAATACAGTTAAATAAGAAGTCACTCACATAATGCGATTAAATTATTATTTATCTCATGATGTGCTGCAGGTCCATAGAAAATCCAAGAATAGAATCCAGTCTTCCATCCACACCACTTGCCCACACTGTCTCTTGCTATTTACACACACCTCCAGAGAAATTACAGAGAAGGAAGCTACCCACATTTCACTTGGGATTAAATTTTGTGCTTCTTATTGCCAGAAATGGTGAATTTAAGTCAGTCTGCTCAATAGCAGTAATAAAATCAGTCCCATTTGAAGAACAGCACTGATACGTCATAAAGTGTCACTTAAGAATACCAAAAATGTTCCACACTAATGAAGGGAAAGACAGTAGTAAAGATAACAAAAGAAAAGGAAAAAAAGCTAAAAAAAAAAAAAAAAGGCAGAAACAACTACAACAACAAATCCCTGGAAAATATTATAATGACTTCTACTTCTTGAGATAGTTTTTGCTTGAAGCATCCTAAACTTTAGTATAGAATATTTGTTTCAGTCAGTGCCATAGGGAGGGGAAGTAAGCAGTAGCTGTCATTACAACGGCAGGCTGCCTTGATAAGTCATGGCTACTGCACTACACAACCATTTATACTCATGGTGACATGCAAAAATATTGCAGTTAAATAAAACCTTCAGGAGAACATAGTGCGATGTCTTTTCATTCAGTTTCCCTCCTACAGAGCATTACTAAATGCTTCACACCAATGTATGGAAAAGGAAAAGCACTGAAAAGGTAACTGAAGTGGAATGACTGAGGCCATTCAACAGCAGAATACCTCATCACGCACCCTAAATGTTGATAGACAATGATGTAAAGTGAAAGGGAAAACAAACACTCCCTAAATATTTTGCAGAAGGTTGAGGCTCCATGGAGCTACCAGTCAATTTCCCTTGTGACAACTATCATGAGCTAAATGTCATAAGAATCTGCCACTGATGAATATAGAGATGGCAGAAACCTGTGCTTTCATAAGAGGCCTCTAAGAACTATTGACACTAGCCACTGACCAAGGTTATTAAAAATTATAGGCTGTACAAGGATTTCAGCTTCTGCGAGCATGCAGTTGGAGACATACAGAAGTGCAAGGTCTTCAGCAAATAAACATCACTGTCAGCTGCATCTGAGAAAAGGAGAAAATGCCTCATGTACCAAATGATGTCAAGGATGGTAGGAAGGAATTCTAGCCATGCATTCTGCCTTATGTAGCCTGTCTGGTTCATACATGTCTCCCTTGGGTTCCTACAGGGACTAGGAATCCTCCAGAGCTGCCAGCAGAAGCTGATATTTCTTTACTCAAGAAACAGTGCCCTTGTCATAGCACACTGATAGTGAGGTCCAGATGACACTAGCAGAAGGGGAGCCTGAATGAGGCAATAAATTCAGTCACATGAAAACTCTCTGACTCGGCAAGACCTCATGCTAAACCTCTCTGCTACTTTATGCATTTGAAATGTGTCTAGGCAGCTTAGATAAGAATTTCTTCTTTTTCTTGGGATGTATCGACGTATCTTGGACTGATTCTAGTAGAAACTTACATAAGCTTGGAGGAATGCCAGGTGAAAAACTTATTTGAAAATATTTTCACTGCTGTTGAATATTTTCTTGAAATATCCTAAATCACTTTCACATACTAATTCACAACTTCTCATTATCAGGGGCTCAAAATCCAATTCTGGTTGTATTCAGAATCCTCATAAAAGCATTGATGCTTGTTAACATCAACAGCACGCAGCTCTGTTAGATGTTCTTTATATCTAGCCCATTCTTTACAACCTATTGCATTATTACTCTGAGGTCATATTCACATTTCACTTTCAATCAAAAATGAAATTAAGCAAGATCATATTCTTAATACTTGTTTGTACAGTGCTTAGTAAAACAGGGTTCACCAAAGGTGCCCCTAAAAGCAATGGCCAACTCTAATATTTCACTTTTCAAGGTTACTGGCAAAAATATAGTTCCTATAAGTATATTGTTTCTAAGACAAATGCCTGCAAGCAGTTATGTCATTTTGGTTTGGAAATATCACAGTGCCTGTTTTCTTAGCTATAGTTAACTAGGAATCTTCTTCTTTGTGACCAAGACCTTGGTTGTGATTCAAAAAGACAATACAAGACTTTGCCATCTTTTGGCCTGGCTGCAACAAATTGCTGTGATTTTCTAAGTTCACTGCAATTTAAGAAGAAAGCTGCAGCCCTTCCATCTGCTCAGCACTAAGCAAGGACATTAGATCAGTCCTGACCTCTGTGTGATGGCTGTCCATAGAACAGAGCATCAAAATAAGAAAGCTTTTTGTCCTTGTCAAGGGTAAAGAGATCATCACAAACTGCATGTGAAGAAATATATATGATAATTCTAAACGTCAAAAGTAACAAAATTGTCCATTCAGAGTGCAATGGTATCATGTGTGTGCAAGGCATATTCCCTAGGTGGAAACATAAACAAGGAAGCAAAATAAGATATAAAGTTATACTGAATTAAGAAACAGCATTAAAAAATACACCCATGAATGCAGAAGATGGGCTCTTCCAGGTTGTAGTCAGAATCCTGAATATAAAAAGTTACAGACTTGCTACTGACCTAGCAAAGATACCATTGGGTACCCCTGGAGCTTTTACTGTTTAAAAAAATTACAAGATATCTGAAAAAATATAAAAATATGAAAGATAACTGCTGCCATGTCTAAGCATCTGGAGTAAAGGAGGCTTATCATAACTAATCAACATGGATTCCATAAGGGGAAACCATTCTTGTCTGATCTGATAGCCTTTTATGATGATATAAGTAGGTGGATGGATGAGGGAAGGGCAGTGGATGTGGTGTTCCTTGACTTCAGCAAGGCTTTGGATACTGTCTCCCATGGGATCCTTATAGCCAAGCTTAAAAAGGGTGGATTGCGTGATTATGCAGTAAAGTGGATTGGGAATTGGCTAAAGGACAGATCTCAGAAAGTTGTGGTCAGTGGAGCAGAGTCTGGCTGGAGGCCTGTGACTAGTGGAGTCCCCCAAGGGTCAGTGCTGAGTCCAGTATTATTCAATATATTCATCAGTGACCTGTATGAGAGGATAGAGAGTACCATCAGCAAATTTACTGATGATACCAAACTGAGGGGAGTGGCTGACACACCAGCAGCAGACTGTGCTGCCATCCAGAGAGACCAAGACAGGCTGGAAAGCTGGGCAGGGAGAAATTTAATGCAATTTAACAAGAGCAAGTGCAGAGTCCTTCATCTGGGGAGGAACAACCCCATATAACAGTACAGTCTGGGGGCTGATCTATGGGAGAGCAGCTCTGGAGAAAGAGAGCTGGGCTTCCTGGTGGGCAGGAAGATGACCATGAGCCAACAATGCGCCGGTGCATTGGCCAAGAAGGCCAATGGCATCCTGGGATGCATTAGGAGAAGTGTGGCCAGCAGGTCAAGGGAGGTTCTCC
>JAOEGS010019291.1:23896-39046 GCA_025447755.1 Corythornis vintsioides
TAGGGTCAACACAAGGAAGAACTTTTTCCCAGTGAGGGTGACAGAGCTCTGGAATGGGCTGCCCAGGGAGGTTGTGGAGTCTTCTTCTCTGGAGACATTCAAGACCCACCTGGATCTGTTCCTGTGTGACTTAGTGTAGGTGATCCTGCTCTGGCAGGGGTGTTGGACTAGATGATCTTTTAGGTCCCTTCCAATCCCTAACATTCTGTGATTCTGTGAAAGTAATTACTGACTGTATAAATGCAGGCATAAGTCTGTCATGAATCTTCCTACTGCTTAGGAAGAGAAAGTTGTCTGTTCTGTTACCTCTGGTTTTCTATAAACTACCCAAACACCAACAAATGTGCAAGAGAAGACAGCAGTTTGACATAATATCTCAAGAGATCCTTTCAGTCATTCTCATTGTAATTAACAAATGAAAAGTTATGATTGGTATTTCCACCAGAGTTTCAAAAGCCTTTTTCTTTGTTGACTTCAGGTGTACTACAGGTGTGTTGTTTGGGATTTTTTTTCCCAGTTTGTAGAACACCTCTTTTGTTTATTGTCAGATCTTGACTACCTGAAAGTGCTGAGCTAAAAAAAAAATGTACAGTGACAGAGCACAGCATTTCAGAAAACCAGGCTCTCCTGTACTTCTGCACATAATGGGAAGGCCTGGGAAACGCTCATCACTTTGGTTTGTCCTTTCGGCAAAGAAGTTTTATGCAGCTGTAACAATGAAGTGAACAGGACTATTAGAGCTCTAACTACATAGTAATAATGTTGTCCTACTGACAGAAAAGCAGAAACAACCCTACGTATCAAGCAGCAGCTGGAGTGCTGAAGTCTTTTACGGGCACAGAGAACCATTAGTGGGTTCAACCATTTTCCCCCATCAGCATTGTGCAGGCTGATGAAAATGTGAGATTTAGCAAATCTGACATTTTTTAAGCATGAGATATTTAAAGATATATTAATTTTATCTTATTTTTCAGATCTTCCTT
Source organism: Corythornis vintsioides (assembly GCA_025447755.1). Classification (NCBI taxonomy): domain Eukaryota; kingdom Metazoa; phylum Chordata; class Aves; order Coraciiformes; family Alcedinidae; genus Corythornis; species Corythornis vintsioides. The sequence goes on from JAOEGS010019291.1 coordinate 24,880, forward strand.
GTAAAACTATTTTGTTGTTGTTGTTTGGGTGGGAATAGGCACCTTAGAGGCAGAAGGCTGCAGATATCCAGCCACAGATTACATCACATTTGTACCACTACATGAAGGTTTTGCTCCATCAAACTGTCCATTTTGGTCCTGTCTTTTGAGAAACAAAACCATTTTAAAAATTAAATGAGTTTGACAGCTCTCTTTGAAAAGCTCCTGTGGACTGGACCTGGCAATACCAGGACATTATGCAGAGCTGAAGAAGCAGATGCAGAGGTCAATCACTGAAGAAGAACAAGAGTAGACATGTAGAGAGAAGACAGGTTGTGAAAGGCCTTAAAAGTAAGATAAAAATAGAGTCGTGTTGATATGGTGCAAAGGTGGAAGTCTACAGAGGATTCCAGCAGTGAGAAAATATTAGAGAAAGTGATCCCAATAGAAGACCATTTGGATGGGTACATGGATCAAGAGTGCATAGGGGGGAAAATACCTTCTAAAAAAAGTCTCTTTTTAAGAAGGAAGAGAATGGCTAAATTCACTCCTTCATAGTACACAAAGGTCTAGGCAAATGATCCACCTAAATATTATAAAGGCAAATAGGTAATAAATTATCTCATCTCTAAACCAGGGACACTTTTCACTATAACCTGTTACAGTGTAATTATAGTTAAGCACAGTCACACATGTAAGAAGTACAAGCTGAAAATGCATGAAATCCTGTGGTTCTAGTCATATGTAACTGAATTATATATAAAAAAACATGGTTAGAAATTCAACTTTCAAGATGACAGCTTCCCTTTAATTTCCCAGGTTTTATATTTGGGATTTTATTATTTGTTAAAATCTGCAAGTACATGTTCCAGTTTATAAAAAAAACTAACCTAAGCAAGAAAGATATTTTCTCTTTCATATATATTTATCTTACTGAACAAAAATATATGCAACTTACCAGAAATCACTGCCAAGGTGATCTTTATTTGATCCAGAAGTCTTGGGGTGATATCTTTCTTTATTATTGGGAACTATTTAGAAGAATTTTAATAAAGAAATATTGGTAGACTGGAGAAATAGATGATGGGTCCTTAAATCTCTCTATGGAGAGCTGTGTCCTTTGCATATAGAGGACAGTGAATGTCTTGCTTAGTTGCTCAGACTGGTGAATGATCAGAGCTAATAAACATGTGAGACAAATTGCTCTGGAATATTTTTAGTATGAAACTTAACTAGAGTACATTTGTCCCTGAATATCAATTGTACAGAACCCTTACAGTTTTATAGGACAAAGAGCTGTATTTTAAAGAGTTGATCTATTTGTTTTTGCAGGTGGTTAAAGTATTATTTCTTCGAATCTCATTAGAAACAATTAATTATATTACATATTTTTGGATGAATTTCTAGCTTGTGGTAGAAGACTGTTGGCACATTCTGATATTTTTTTTGTATGTGATTTTTTCAAATTACTCTGATATGGGCAAGTTAAAACATATCACGCTTTAGCAAAGGTAGTTTCGAAAAAATATTTTAACATTGCAAGAACCTTTTGTTAAGTGATACTTTCATAGTATCTTTAACTACTAGATATGTCATTTTTGACCTTGATACACAGAAGTGGAATTTACACAATAGTATCACCTCAGTGTTTATCATAATAAAGAGCCATTGCTTATTTAAAAGTTTGTCTAATTCTGTATGTTGGTTAAAATTCAGTCAGATTTTCAATGAGGAAAATTATTGCTTCTGGACTCTACCAGTTGTTTTGTCCTGCTCCCAATCCTTTGCAGATGTAATAGCAGCTTCCAGATCAGAAAAAATGCTTAGAGGTTTTTTGATAGGTATATTCTATAAATATGAAAAAAGATAAAAACACATAAACCTGCTGTGATGGATGTGACTCTTTCATCATTGCTGATCTGGCTAAGTTTGTTTAGTGCTGAGATCCCAGTTCTGCTTCCCCTCCCACCAATGTCAGTAGAAAACAACTATTAAACAAATCAACAATCTTAAATTAAATGAAAGCCCCTTGTCAGAAAGAACCTATCAGACCAGTGAGTCCTCTGAACTCTCCAGAAAGGGACACTAATATGATGGTTATGTTAAAATAGAACTGAGAAGCAACAAAGGAAAAGGCTTTTTAGGTGAGCATGTCTAATTCTACCAAGAGTTGGTAGAGTTGGTTAAACACCAAGAGATGACAAAAGCAGAATAATGTCCATTTCCAAGACTTCCTCAGCAGGACAGAAATTGGATGTTTAAAGACTGACATGACATACATGTTGTACTACTCTCAACATCATGACTTCATCAGAAAACTCTCCTGTAGGGATTTGGGATATGGAGGCCAGAACAGTGCATTTTGTCACATTTTGTTCCACAGGAAGACACTGTTGTGCTCACACAAAACTCATTTGGTTAAAAATTGAAACATTGGCCAGACCACATTAAAATATACTCAGAAGCAACTCTAAAGTGACATTTAACAGACATGCTGACACTCAAGTTATTGACAAGCTACAGAACAAATAACAAATTTATAAGGAGAGATCCAGCATGGATACCCAGTATGGGTAAGACATTTAGCAGCAGTTATTAATAAATAAGGTTTTAAATAACACAGTGACATTGGAGTTAACCATTTCTAAACATCAAACCATTTGAGAAGGCAAGTGTGTAAAATAATCTCTGTAAGGAAAGCATACCTTATTAAGACATAGAAAATTTATTGTAAGAAAAACATGAAGCCAAGCTTCAGCATTGTTGTTAAATTATTATGTAGTTACGGCTGTTACACATCCTTGGGTGCAAAATGAACACAACTAGCAAAACATAAACTAAGATGTCACTTATACTATACCCATTAAAAAACCTGCTGCCTTCTTTAAGGAGAATTTAGTGCCAAATGGAATTATATGGGAATTGGCTCTGGTGCAAAATCAGCCCACAGACACAAATTGTATTTGATCAGATAAATGTGTACTGTTAGACCCAAATCTAGTGAAGAAACAGACACATAAAACTGTTTCTAATGAAACATTATGGATGATCACACCTAATGACTCTTGCATATGAAGTATAATCACTTAAATAGAATCAGATTTGGCTCCTGGGAGTAAACCAAACCATAGAAATTAAAATGTACCCAGTTAATAAGAAAACAAAACAAAAAATCCAGAGAAGAGATTGAATCTTTATAGACGCATATAGAAGGGTCTTGCAGTTCCATGTTTTTTAGACAAGTTGTTAGTGTGAAACAGATTAATGGTTTGAAAATATGCTCCAAGCAGATTTTTAAATAAGGGGTTTACTACAGGATCTTTGAACAAGCCAGCACTTAAAGGACAGAGAAGTAATTACAATGTTTATAGTATCTGGGTACAAGGATAGCAGACATTCCTGAAGCAAGCAGAAATAGGAGGATTCATTTTGCACACTGCAATTGGCTATCTTTGCAAAATGAGCCTCTGAATATAAGAAATGTAGGGAACAACAGGAATTAAATGAAGAACTGGAATCCTTGGGGACTGTCTCAAAGCAATTATATCACATTGTGCTGAATGTAGATTGTGCATGTGAGATTAGTGCGTGATGACCAAATTTGCACAGTAATTGGAGATTATTCTTGTTCAAATTGCTAAAAGTATCTGCACCATGTGCCCTATAAGTAAATAATCTTTTCATGTTATGAGACAGGGACAAGCATACCTTCGGCCACCAGATTTATACATAATTGAAACAGCAGAGTGTTCTTTTCTTTCACCTCAATATCTCATCTCAATAAAGGTCAAAACACTGCTAACCAGAAATTAGTAGTACTGGAGACCAAACTAATGAAAACAGAGGTTAAAACAAAGGCAAATTTATGTCTTTTAATGAGTGTCTGGAGCTGAGCAAAAACGTGTAGCTTCAAGCAGGGTTACTATTATCATAACTAAAGAGCAATTCTGTTTCTGTTTTACCAGATAGATACCTCCATCTAGGTACTTTTATGTTCTTGATTATTCTATTTTCTGCACATCTCGATGGTTTTAATTGTATTTCTGTACACAACATTTAAGTGAGAGATATTCTTTATCTAGTGACTGTTTAATGCAATGCAGGAAGTCCTGGGAGGGAAGAATACTTTTTTCCCAAACAAGTGACTATTTGTTAAACTGAAGAGCTGGGCTCAGACCTGCACACCCACTCTCAAACTTCAATAATCTGCTAACTCAGCTGCACAATGGCAAAGCTTTGACAGCAGAAATGGAGACTACTTTTACCCAGCCTTACCTGTAACTGGGTAGGGTGAGAGGATTCTTCCAAACTGAATACCTGTCTCATCTTTCCTAGGGGTGAAATCAATCTTCTCTCTCCAACAGGGACAATTTAAGAGCCCAGATTTTGAGATGTTTTCAAGCTGTGAATGCTTGTCTTCCAAAACTTAGTCCAAAGAAGTAATGAAGCTCTTTGGCAGCAGCTAAATTACAAACAAACCTTGTCTTCATGATTTTCAGCAGCAGATTGGGCATATTCCAGTCAGTTTGCTAGCTGTGGTAAATACCATGCTGAATGTTTATAAAATAAGGTAATGCTGAATTTCCCAGCACTGAGCACTTTCTGTGCTTCTAGTCCAAACAAATTAAGATTAGACTTGCAAAACAGCTAAAGCACCCATAATATAAACTTGACCTTTTCTTTCTCTTACCTAAGTGTCTGCTCCTGGCCCCTTTTGGAATCCAGGCACCCTGGTACATGCACAAGATAATTGTTTCTTGGTTTAAGCCAATGAAGATGCATTGTTATTGCAACTTGAAATGACTCATCTTAAAAGTAGTTGAGATCCTCAGAAACTCCAGAAGCACATTATCTTTGTAGTGTCAGCTCTCCATGGCCTGGGTCTCAAGGTAGCTACCTTATATTTGTTCACAAAATGAGCTTCTATGGACCATATCAATCAACTCAATGTCTAAGCACTGCCAGCATCTACAAACTATATGTTCCTGTCATACCTTCAGAGTTTGCTCAGTTAAGTGATCACCAAGCACACTTTGTGCCCTATGTGCACAAATGTATGCAGTTTGAGAGAAGTGTACATGTGGCTCCTGTGTCAGTGCTTTACATACTAGGCATTTGGAGTGGGGTTCTTAATGTATTCTGTTATATTCTTCCACTTCCAGATTTGAATATATGTGGTGGTGACAATGGGATGGGGAGGTGGGGAAGAGTTGAAAGAAAATAGGGAGAAGGGCTTTGCATCTATGACTCTTCAACACTGATGTTAGGAACAGAGGATTTCACCCATGGGTATACTAAAGATAAAGTATGCTATACTTCAATACCCATAAGAGCAGTAATAATTTAAAACTCCAGGCTAATAGAGTCATGTGTCATCACTCTGCCCCAATAAATATTTAATTTTCCATATAAATTGGCAACTGCCCAACAAGAAAAAAACACAAAATAATGCCTGTTGGCATAATGCATAGGGAACTCTCATGGGTGAGAAGAGAAGCACTATCAGCTCCTCCCTGGTCAAGAAGGGAGATTAATCTGAATTTCCATATCCTTGGAAAATGCCCTAGCCAAATAGCTTCATAAAGAAAATAGAATCATTAGGGCCTTTATGCATGTTGCAAGAGAAGTTTAGCTATGGCCTTATTTAAAGAAAAAATATCACAATTCTGAACAATAGTTGGGATAAGGTACCAATGTTTTAATAAGGCATATTTCAAGGGAATTACATTCTGCCCCATTTTTCAAATGTATTTTATGTCTGCTCTGTTTTTTGTGGACCTTAATCCTGGTCATTAATTTATTATGCACTGCACCACAAGATATGGTCCTTAACTAGTATCAGGACATGATGAGCTACCTCATCTAGTTCTAGTTCCCTTCTGTGACTCTGTTCTTCAATCCTCCTCTCAAACCTCACATACAGTCCTTCAGGAAGCACCCAGAACAGCAAGGAATTAAAATCTTCAGATCACAAATCCTGAATTAATATTTTCATTAATAAACAAATCTTGCAGTTTAGTTTCCAGGATTATTTTTTGTTGTAGTTGTTTGTTTAATGTACATGAAGATATAGAGATATATAGAGAGATATATAGTGCCTGTATTGTCAAGATTAATTGTCTTCCATAGTGCCACAAGGCTTTTTTTGTTTTGGAAACTAAAATATTTCATACCTCTAACTACAGCTCCTTTGAGAACAGTCTAAGCCACTAAATATTTTCTTTCCCAAAAGACCATCTTTTTCATTAGAATCCAGCATTTATTGTTACATGGGCATATTACCTAAAATGACAACACTGCTGAGGAAGAGCAGGTCACACAGGCTACTTTAAAAGAGTGAGAGAAAAAAAGATCGAGAGGTTGAAAGCTCCTGTTATTATATATGATTAGTTAAACAATCATTTAAGTGCTTTTTGGAACAGGGATTAATAAACTGTTCTCAGTGTTTACTGAGAATTGAACAAAACCAAATGGGTTCGAATTGCAATTGGAGAAACTTCAGTTTGTCTTCTGGGAAGACTTTCTATCAGTGAGGGAATAAGTTACCTGAAGAAGTTGTTGATTCTCCACCGTGGGAGGTTTTAAAGAACAGATTAGGCAAACATATGTCAGGAACCATTCAAATACAGTTGATCCGCCCTAGGGCAAGAGAATGGACAACACAGTTTTTTTTCAGAACTGCATTCTAGAGTTCCTACATCTTGACTAATATGTTGGACTTCTTCATTAATTACCTGGTATATCACATTCCCTGCTTCCTGTATGGATAGATGAAACAAATAAAGCATTCACAAGCAAAGCCCAGTAAACATTTTTAGTGAATAGTGAACTTGCCTCAAGCATTTTCATTGATTCTGAAACTATCCACCAGTTTAAGTTGATTTTGCCAAATTGAATTTACAGGAGGAAGAACAATAGGGATAGATTCACACAAAAATGCATCCATATATGTCCTTCTTTCTTCCTTATTCACTAACACCCACCCACTGAAATTATTTTAGACTACAGTATTTATAGCTCTTCCAGATATATTGCCACATATATTTAATTTCTGTACGGGTTGAAATGCAATAATATTATGATGATAGGTGACACTGCATTTTGCATCTGGAAACATTAATATCACTTATCGTTCTAATGATCAACAAAGCTGTTAACACATGGAATAAAAAAAAGGATGTGGTGTTTAAAAGCATGGCCCATACCTGAACCCACCTCACTGCAACCTCTTTTCAGATAGTTGAAGAGAGTGATAAGGTCTCCCCATCAGCATCCTTTTCTTCAGACTAAATAGCCCCAGCTGCCTTAGCTGCTCCTTATAAAACTTATTCTCCAGACCCTTCACCAATTTAGTTGCCCTTCTCTGGACCTGCTCTAAAACCTCAATGTCTTTTTTGAATGAGGGGCCTAAAACTAAACACAGTACTCAAGGTGTGGCCTCACCAGTGCTGACTACAGAGGGACAATCACTGCCTTGGTGCTGCTGGCCACACTATTTCTGATACAGTCCAGGATACTGTTGGCGTTCTTGGCCACCTGGGCACACTGCTGGCTAATATTTAGCCAGGTGTTGACCAACACCCGCAGTCCTTTTCCACCAGGCAGCTTTCCAGCCACTCTGCCCCAGGCCTGTAACATTTCATTGGATTGTTGTGCCCGAAGAGCAAGACATGGCACTTGGCCTTGTTGAACCTCACATTGTTGGCCTCAGCCCTTTGATCCAGACTATCCAGGTCCCTCTGTAGAGCCTTTCTACCCTATAGGAGATTGAAATTCCTGCCTAACTTGGTGTCACCTGCAAAATTACTGAGGCTGCTGTCTATCTCCTCATCCAGACTGTTGATAAATATATTAAACAGAACTGGTCCAAATAGTGAGCCCTGGGGAACACTGCTTGTGACAGATCACCAGACAGACTTTTCTCCACTCATCACCACTCTTTGAACCTGGCCATCCAGCCAGTGTTTTACCCAGCAACGCATATGCCAATAGTATGTTGTACTGTTGAAAGGAATGTAAGCCCCAAAGCTTGCTCTTCCAGATTTTCACCTCCAGCTGAACCCTTAAATTATATATTGATGTGATTTTTAAACAGACTAAATGTTCTGTGCTACACTGATGAAATTTATGGATAGAAAATGAGGCTACCCAGCACTCTGGCTTAAAATGGCTATGCCAGTTGTATTGTTTTGCTCTAGTTAAGAACGTCATTTTGGTAAAATGAGCAAAGTTTGGAGTTATCACTATATATTCTATTATTTTCAGAATAGAATTTGGAGTTTAATTCTCCCTGAACAAGACCAGCAGCACATCTCTTAGAATATAGCTTAGAAAAAAAAAAATTAGCTAGCTGTGCTCTCAAGATATGACTCAAATGTTAAATCATTCATGTGATATATCCTTCATTAATGTTAAGACTCATTTGTTCTGATTTCACTCAAAATCAGAATGCTTGTTCTCATTAATTCTGCAAGTCTCTTTTGTTAATTAACTTTTACAATTTTATTTTCATTTTTCAGAGAAATTTGTTCTAACTGCCTGTATTTCTGATTTATCTTTTTAAAGAATCATATATGAAATGTCATGTAGAAGTAAAATTTGTTTCTGTGTTTTATATTTAAAAATAGGAAATATCTTAAAAATAGTCATGCCTATGGTAAGTATTTTGGAAAAATTTTTAAAGCTTGAAATTCCTTTTGAACCATAACAATGGAAATTTTTATACATTTCACTTATCTTTGATTTTGGTCTGGAGATCAGAAACAGTTGCCCTCTCTGTTTCTGTCTCCCTATTTAAGAACATAGCAATTCATTGCTTTCTGTGGGTTTTGTTTTTGTCTTTGAAGTACAAATATGGTGAGAGTCCATTAGTTTAGATGGCTAATTTAGTTAATAATAATCTGGAGGATGACAGGAGTAGATTAGAGCTAGTGGTGACAATGAAGGGTTTTGAATCCTTCCACTGGCTGCAGAAGAAAAGCAAAGGTGCATAATTTTCTTCTATATATCTCTTCCATATACTGAGATTATTTTGGTCGATATCTCTGTACACTTGGGATATGGAAATGTTCAGCCCAATGTCAGTCCCAAAAATATGACATGTCATTAAATTTTTTACACAGGATACAATAACTGGAGTATTAATAGTCTCAGTGGTTATGAGCAAGTAGAGGAGATATATTCTCTTTTGCGGGTAATCACAGACACCAAGTATCAGGTAAAGTACACCAAGGATGAGAAAAAGAAAGTTTTTTATTTCCCCTTTGACAGATGGCTAGAAGGTCAGAAGGATAACACAATACATCTTCCATACCCTAATCTAATGCTCTAATTAAGGCTATTCTTCCAATCTTATAGGACATTGAATGGCCTTTCTCAGTCTTGAGACAGCTCACTCATTATATATATTTTAATTCTTAATCTGTTAAATTACCTCTTGGTTTTTCTGCAGGTTTTCATTGTCTGTAGCAGATGTTGTCTTCTCCCATTTCTCTGCAACCTGATTTGCTTCTTCTATTTTTTGTTCATAGCTTTTCTGGGAATTTATCAGTGTCACTTCATAAAACTCTTGAATATCTGTTAGCAAAGAGAAACAAGTAAAAGACATTATTTGACATGTTGGCTATTAAATCCCTGGTGGTTTTCTTTTTCCAATATATACTTACCTCCTATCATCATTTCCAGCAGAAACCACTGATGTGGAAATTTGTTTTCTAAAACGTCTATATGATTCTTGAAGTATATTGTCATTTTAAAGAGGTCTTTGTAAATAATTTTTAAAAAGTAAAGGAATAATATTCAAAGAACATGTTGCATGCATACCTGAAAAAATATAGGTAGAACAGGCGCTTATAGAGGTAGAAGTACATCACAGATTATGTTAACTGGTAAACTATACATTTGCAGATATAGAATTCTCTAAGAGAATCTTGTTGTCGAACACCCATCCAGGTACTCCCAGTCCTATATACAAGTGCATTTGGAAATTTTTGAAGTGGGATGCACAACTTGAAGGAACACTTTGTGGATTCATTGTTTCAAGCTGCTGTCATTCACAAATGGCTAGTTAAAGTTTTGTTTCAACCAACAGTAAGCAACAATCCAGGTCAGATGTTCCTATCACACTTATTTCCATGGGGTTTGAACAGATACAAAAGAACCAGCAGTAAAACCACTTTCAGTTAAACCTGTGCTTGTAATGACCTAAGGAAGCGTTTCCTTTCCTGGGACAAGAAGTTTTAACTCAGGCACACACAGGAGTTGACACATTATCTAAAAGAGATATCTGGCTCACCAAAGAAGGAAAAATCTTCACATTATTTTAAGAACAATGGACAAATTTCTCCTGGATAAAAAAGAAAGAAAAACTGTATCTACCTGGATACCCCCTGGGACTTCAAAGGAGAGACTGGTTATAAAAACTAGCATGCTTTCAATAAAAGTCTCTTTCTAATACATGCTACCTAAAGTGTAAAGAATGTGAGAAGCCATGACCTTGACAGGTGGGTATCAGGGAAATACAGAGAAGGTGATAGAGAAGACTTTCTGGTTTTAGGTGAAGAAATTATAGGGAGAAAATAAAGCTTATTGTACTTATACGATATCTTTTATAAATGTTTGTGACTAGAATTTTATTTTATATTTTGTGAAGAAATCTTCTGTTTGTGTGTTACCTTAAATTAGATTGAATTAGTAATAGTCTCACAGTAACCATATAATCAGCAAACATTTCTTAATGGAAGTTTTGATAAATCTATACCAGACATTATCAGGAGCCCAAACACCCCAGGATGCTCCAGCATGTCTGAAAACAAGATTAAGTTCCCCAGGAAATCTTGACCAGAAGAGAAAAACCTTGCAACATTAGCCATTGAGCCTGTCTGGAAAAGAGCAAAATATCAGGATTTTGTCTGAACTTCAGAGGCAGATGGGGATTTTGTTCAGATCCTATGTCTGGGGCATGAAGACATCAGTTCTAACTGTAATGAATAACCTGCTGTGGAAGTATGTCTGCACATTTCATTATATGATAACTCAGAGCACTGACCTGTATTGCATGTGACAAGTAGAACTGAAGGAGCAAAAGAAGGCACAGGGAAGCACACAGAAGAGACACCCTGATTTTCTGCATCATTCAAGGGTCAATCAGTAGTACTCAGCTGGGTCTGTGCTTGTCCTCACATGAAGCCTCCAGACAGATTTCTAGGAGCCACTCTTCCCGCTTTAGTAGCAACTGAAATTGAACTTTTCTTCTCACTCTTCTATACTTCTATAATTTTCCAACTCATTATGTACTCTATTTCTCATGTACAAAGGTAAAAATCAGAAATTTTAATTTCAGCTTTAAGAACTGTGATCCACAGGGAGTAGATACTAACTTCTATTTCACAGCTGTATTTACAAATATATCTGTGAATTTATATTTCATATTGCTAAGAACATTTAATTCCACCATAAAAAGTAGGATCTACTTTTAAAATTAAAAACTACAGGATAGTTGCAATGAGAATAGAACTTTCTTCATTCTTAATGTGGGAATCTTTTAATGGTTATTTTGAATAATCGATGTACAACTGTAAACAGTTGTAATATAAGGGTCAATGTCAGGTCAATTTGTATTGCAACTGCAAGTAAAACATATCAGGCTAATATGTAATTATCTCTAGATAAATACTTTGCAGAAATAAACTAGAAATTGCCCTCTGGCAGTGGCATTCAGCTGGCATAGCTGTCATTATCAGAGTATTAATTGGGTTGGCAGTAGTCAGTCAAGGAACAGCAGAGCAGTGCTTTCACTCTAAGTTTAAAGACCGCCTTGCCCTAGTGTTTTCGTTAAAATAATGTGTGATCCACATTTGCATATGTATGCACGTATGCAAAATAAATATTAAAAACTCAGTCTCTTTGTAAAGGTCCTTATCTATTCTGAGGAGGCCATGGGTTGCTTTCACTGTAATAATGATCATTGGCGTGCAGAGAAGAACATTTCAGTGTACTTGCGCAGTTACAGAAGAAAGCACAGAGGATTCAGCTAGTTGGTGGCTTTGTTATGCTATAAGCTAAAATTGCCATTTCTATGGAACATGGGCAGCCAGCAACTTGCAATCAGTCAGGGTTAGCAGAGAATAGGATCTGTAATTTGCTCAGAGTAAAACCTGCTCTATCAAATTATCTCCATTACCTGAGAGGTTCAATCATACTAGGAGGTGAAAACAGCTGAATACTGTTTGAGTTGAACTGCTTGACAGAATCTGCTTGACAGTTGAATCTTGACAGATCTGCTTGACAGTTGAATCCAAAAGAGGATGGAAAAAGATGTGAAAATGAGGAGATAGGATCAAGCAGCTGTAGAATCAAGCTTGGAGCCTGGGTCATAAATTTACTTGTGAAAGCACAGTACTTATTATGGAAAATGATCAAAATACAGCCTAGTAGTGGCTTACAGAAAGGTAATTCAACAGAGACTAAAATCTTACACAAATTAAATCTGTACTGAGTAGTTCTTGGCATTATATTCTCTCCCATGAAAACAATCTTGTATTTCATTCAGAAGTGGCAATGTTACTTTTGATGAACTCTCTGAGCACAAAACACCTCACCAGATGAACTGTTGAAATTTCTGTACCACTCCAAACCTTTTGTTAAGCAATGCATTTATGTTTGTTTCATGTCTGTGAATCTCACTGGATTTTAAGTCCAACTGAATTTGTTCATTTACTTAATAGATTACTTCCTTTATTTAATAAACTCCACTTGGCTCTTCATTTAGCCTAGCCCAAATGTTTTGTCAGTTTGGCTGTATGAAGATAGATTGCATAGAAGAAATTAGATATATTCTAATATATTCTAATTTACCTACATTAGCATGGTAGAGAGCTCATCAGTATCATTTTATAAATGCCCATGGACACATATATCATATATCACAGCATCTGTGCTCTGTGCTCTGCAGGAAGATTGCTCCTGTCTTACAGACCTGTGTGAGAGTGAGCAGGGTTAAACCTTTATATATATGTCAGGGAGCACATTATCTTATGAAAGCTAGATCCACTTACCAGTGTGAAGTTAATTTATTAAAAATAAAAGAAAAAAAGAAAAAATGTAAATAAAAATAATTTGGACAAAGAACTGGAGAAGATACAATGTCTTGTTCATGTAGAAGAGTGTTGATTATTTCAAGCAACAGCTACACAGAAATTAAAACTTGTTATCAGAAAAATCTGAACAGCCTGACTAAACTCTGCCATTTTCTGACTTTAGAGTGGTTGGTGCTGCAGCCCTGTGACTATTATTCCAGTGCAGTTTCTGTTCCAATTTATATGCATCACAATATCCATTTGTAATAGAGCACTTCACAACTCTAATAGCAAAGGGGTTAAATCATATGAAAAGGCAAAAATGTTGAATAGCCTAAACTACCTTCTGTCTTCTGTGACCATGGGTTTTCATCAGCATTCTAATGAGGAGAAATAAGATAAAGCAATACAATTCCTCATTCATCTGTGAGCACTTCAGGACCAGAAAGAGAAATAAATTGAAGAGAATTCAGTCAAAGACTGATGATTAAAGGTCTGAGAGGACTAACTTTTGAGCAAAGATTAAAGGAAAAGAATAATAATAACATACAATTTCATACTTCCTTTCACTTCAAAGCAAAACAAACATTAAGAACCATATAGCGTTGGCTGAGAAAATTGCACAAGGCCTCAAAGAGAAGCAAACCATTAATGTTTGACTGTAGCCACTCACAGACAAGCACACCAGGTTTGTCCATCCCTTTGTGATCTATAAACTGCTTACAATGCCTTAAAAATTACCAGTGGATTTGGGACAACAATATTCCTTTTTAGAAAGGCATCTTTTCAGGGAAGGGTAGATGCAGATACACAACAAGACTGGAACAATTCCTCAGTATGATAGGAATGAGGCACTCCTAAAAGCTTTCTTCTTTATTCACATCATCACAGAATTGTCACAGTTGGAAAAGACCTATAAGATCACAAGTTTAACCACACCACCTCACCTTACCCCTAGAGCATGTCCTGAAGGGCCTCATCTACATGGTTTTTGAATACCTCATGGGATGGTGACTCCACCACATGCCCAGGCAGCCCATTCCAGCTCCTGACTAGGCTTCCAGTAAACAATTCTTACCAATATCAAATCTAAACCTCCCCGGGTGCAACTT
>JAOEGS010019291.1:42920-54404 GCA_025447755.1 Corythornis vintsioides
CTCTCTCAGCCTCTCCTCAGAAGGGAGATGCTCCATTCCCCTAATCATCCTGGTGGCCCTGCGTTGGACTCTCTCCAACAAATCTCTATCTTTTCTGAACTGGGGTGTCCAAAACTGGACAGAGTACTCGAGGTGGGGTCTCACCAGTGCAGAGGAGAGGGGGAGGAGAACCTCCCTTGACCTGCTGGCCACACTTCTCCTAATGCATCCCAGGATGCTGTTGGCCGTCTTGGTCGCAAGGGCACATTGTTTGCTCATGGTCATCCTCCTGTCTACCAGGACTCCCATGTCTTTTTCTCCAGAGCTGCTCTCTAATACATCAGCCCCCAGCCTGTACTGATAAATGGGGTTGTTGTGCCCCAGATGCAGCACCTTACTCTTGCTCTTGTTAAATTGCATTAAATTTCTCCCTGCCCAGCTCTCCAGTTTTTCTAGGTCTCTCTGGATGGCAGCACAGCCTGCTGCTGTGTCAGCCACTCCTCATGTAACAGTCTGAGATTGTGAAAGTTATTTACAGACAACAATATCATATACCTTCTAGAAGAGGCTTTGTTCATTGTGTGGAGAGTTGTCTGCAAAGCCATTACTGTAGAGATTTCCCCTTGTTTCTGTGCAGCAGTTAACAGTTATTACAGTACATTTCTGATCCTGTCAGAGCATCATGCATCCCCACTGTGAATCACAGAAGTTATAAACAGACTTTCATCTGAATGGTTTCAGTGTGTACTTAAACTGTAATAGAGAGTTTGATACTGGAAAGCTGTTCTATCATTTGTTCATTGTGTGATTTTGTTTGTTGCACAAGTGCTCAAGATATGATTTCTTTAAATAGGCGTAATTAGGAAAAAATGTCAAAATTTGACTGTAAAATACTGCAGGTATATTTTAATCTCTGAGGCAACAGTAATAGGGGAAAAAAAAGAATCAGATTATGTTTTTCCTCACTTTTTTTTTTTTTTTTATAATCTTAAAAGGAACCAGCTGCAAATTTCCCACACAATATGGAGAGAAATAATGTATAGCATTTCAGAAGCAGAACAGGATGCATCATTCTGTAACCTCTTTAAGTCAGATTAGTTTACTATGGGCTTTTTCCACTGCAGCTGCTCATAAATATGTTGGGAGCAGGTAAAGCAAACGGAACATCTAGTGCTTAGAGAACATATATTGGCACTTGCAGTGTTTGGAGTAGCTGCAGATACACAGCAGCACAGCCATAAGCCACTCACCGTCAGATACCTCCTATCAGCACCCTGTTTGCTGAAACTCTAAAAGCAAGAAAGATTTGGCTCCCCATCATCACCCATCAGGCATGTTGCTCCAATGCATGAAGCAGCACATGCAGGTGGAGCTGTACAGAAGGTGAAGTTGTCAGGTCATGGCATTCGGCCAGATATGCAGCCCATAGGTGCATGCTCAGGTTGATAGCACTGGCCAGTGGTTTCAGACACATGTGCCAGCAGTTCTTCCAGCGAAAGCTGAAGTAGTCTTAGGGCAAGCACAGAAATCCTGGAAGAGTTAGGAACAGTGTGTTTAAATCACCTCAGGATTAACCATAACTGTTAACAGGTTTAACTCACTGACTTATCCCTTACCTTCCCTAGATTCTTAATATTTTCTTGTGCAGAAAAATCTTTTTTAAGATAGAACTAAAGCATCATCTTATGAAAAAGAAAATAGAATATATAAAGATATATATTCTCTTCTAATCAGACTTGGCTGTTGCCAGAACAAAGATAAATTTGTCCTTGCTGGAGAGTGTTTGGACACACAGAGCAATGCAGTATCAACGCATTTCTCTCTGTATCAAGAAAAACCATACTATAGCTCCAAAGCAGGAATTAGGTACCAATAACTTGATAGGAACCTGAAAGGCTCTTTCACATCAAGCAGTTTAAAACATAGCTGATGTTGCAAAGGTCCTCAAACCTGCACATCAAGGACATATTTCTAGCCTACCTGACACAGTGCCCTAGCTGCCCTTCAAGGAGAGAAGGAAGCCAGGAAGGGAGGGATTTGTCTAATGCACATAATTTACAAATTGTTTCCTAAGGATCTTATGTTTCAAAAGGTACTTGCATATTTTACTTTTTAACATTCGCAGTCACATGGCAAATTACAACATTGCTGTTAGCACAGCCTGATAAAAAACTCAGCACAGGAATGTCTGCATTAGCCTCTTTTACACTGAATTTCTGACTTCCCATTTACCATAGACTGTTAACAACTTAGTTCCTTCTTTCCTCAAACTAATTTGAAACCCCACACCATGCAAAACTTGTCATCACCTGCACAGGGCTTGTTCTTTGAAGTATTTCACAGTTTTTCTATTTGCTTCCAAATGAATGACACTTATATAATTTATGCTGTCCATGCTGAGAATAGGTTGGACATGTATGTCATGATAGACTAATGTATCAAGCACAAGAAATATGACATGCTGGTCTCAGGCCTTTGCCATCATTTTCCCTCTTTCACCCCACTAAGTTTGTCACTAAGTGGTGAGGGAATCTCAGATACCCAACCCTTAAGGAAATGCTGATGAGCCATACCTGGAAAAATCCAGTTATGGTAAATTGGTTTATTCTTGTGTAAGGCTTCAGGGTATGGTTGATTAGGAATTACAAGATCAAGAAATACAAAACAGACACACTTTCCCAAGGCAATTTAAGACCATTTTTAGAAGACCCCCATTGTAATATACATTACTGCCCAGGGAGGTAGTGGAGTTGCCATCCCTAGTGGTGTTTAAGGAAAGATTGGATGTGGCACTTAGTGACATAGTCTAGCTAGGTGTTGTGGTGTTAGGTCTTAGTCTGGACTTGATGATCTCAGAGGTCTCTTCCAGCCTCAGCAATAATTCTGTATAATTCTGTGTATTAGTAAGAATTTCTTCTTGACCTTTTTCAAGATACAAAGAAGCATCTTCACACCCATTCACTTTTGAACACCACTTTAAATACAAAGCTGACAAATCATTGAAATGCACCCTTCCTTTCCTTTCCAATTCTTTCACATTCCAAAGCAAATTTTACTTCCTATAATCTCTCCACTTCAAGATATGATCTAGGAACATCTCCTCTGCATCTTTCTTACCTTTTCACTGCAAACACCTTACAGTCTCCTTTTAGTTTAACAGTACATATCTGCTCAGCCCAAGGAATAGCTTTTTACCAGGGCACTACCTTCCATACTCAGTGCTCAATTTTATTCTGATACCAAAACACACAACCCCAGTTTCTCTAGTATGTGGTATCAGATGCCTGTCAGATAATGTGAGAAGCACTAAGTTGCGACTCCGTCCTCATTTGTGATAAGGTGATTTGCAAAGGCAAACATATATGAAACTGTAGGGCTTCAGTCTCCATCTCCTACCCACACTCCTGGTGCAGCTGTGTATGCTTATGGGTGCCTGCCTATAAGCCAGACTAAGGAAGGGCAATAAGCACACTGAAGACCCATGCCCATACAGTTTGAAAACATAGAGCATCATATGAGCTGCAGGGGATAGAAGCTGACTGTGTAGTTCCATGCATTAAACTCCAGAGGGTTGTCTCTTACAGCTCAGCTATATTTAATTCTGAAGATATCAAGTATCTCAAAGTTTGCATTTAAAAGAAAATATGCACAGAATAGGTGGAGAAGGACTAAAGTTCCAAATAATTCAGAATCAACCTCTCCCTTTGATATGTGCCTAAGCTGCAGAAAAAAAGCAAGAACACGTGTGGAAAACTGGGTTAACTATATTTGAAGTCTCACTTCAGCTGCCTCTTTCTTCCTCTACATTTTACTAGTGGGAAGTGTAATGTAAGTGGTAAAAACAGGGAAATAACTTCAGGCTGCAGATTCTATTTGCAGTTTTTCCACAGACTTGCTGTGTGACCTCAGGCAAACCAATCTCTCTGTACTTCAGTTTAACCTTCTGTAAAATTGAGATACGAATGCTTTGACTCATAGGCTCACAGTGGATAAGTCACAGTTTAATTAATTAATGTTTGTTAAACACTTCGAATGAATGTTTCTACACAAGTTTAAATTATTACAAGTACTTTTATAAAAACTCTGGCTTATGACCCTTGAACGTATTTGTCACTATGTCTAGTGCAAGCTTGAAGATTGCTGCTCTGTTGTAATAAATTATACTTTAAATGAACCCTTTCACTGGAGTGACTGTGGCTTTACTTGTCTATACTTAACATTTACAGTCATTGCACTAATTGGTCTAACCTTGTATTACAGGTTTCCATGAACATCAAATTTCTTCTTTGGTCATTCCTGAATTTATTTCACTTTATGTTCTCATGGGTTTAGTAACAGCTAACAGACATAATGTAAATTAATTGACATTTGCTGGTCTCCATCAGAAGAATAAAATCTTATATCTCTTTCACAAGCCCTTGCAGGTCTAGAATCTTTTTAATACTCTCATTATCTTAACTTTTCATGTAATTGAATGCTTAATGTACACAAAACAAGTTATTTTAACTTCACTAATTTAGGTTTTCACTCAGTATTTGAATTTATGTATTCATGAATCACAGAACCATAGAAATGTTTGGGTTGGAAGGGACCTTTGAAGATCATCAAGTCCCAAATAACTGTGTAATTTTTTTTTTTTCACTGACCCTTCCAGGTAAGAATTTCTTCAATGTGTCCTGAAGAGGGTCTCCCCTGACTAAAGCTTACAGAAAGCATCAGGATAGCACAAGGAAATGTTTTACAAAAAGTTATGTTCCCAAATTAATGAGTTTTCATAGTAAATTTGATCTTTAGCATGAGGAGATTAATGTTATGGGCATAGTACTAAGCTTATTAACAAAATACAATTTTTCAAAATAAATTACTTGTAAGGTTTTATTGCAGCATCTTTAAAAATGTCTGACAGCAAATCCCAAGGAAGCAGAAAGGGATATGTTAATTAAAAGACATTATATAAATGCTAATAAAGGAAGTGACCCATGAATTAGCATGTCATGCCCCAGTGTCTTATCACTGAAAACAAAGTTAGTACATCTCCATATAATGGTGCATTGCTGACAGGGGAAGATCCCATCTTAAATTTAGGCATAACAGAAGCTCGGAGCAATCATCTTAAACAGAAATGATAAATCAAGTTGGCTTTGGAGAGGACAGACAAGGCTAGCATTGTCAACATCCTGACATTAAAACAGTTGGAGAGCTAAAAATAGGTTGCAAACTTTAGGGATTCCTATCAAGATTTCTATGAATTGAGATGTGTTCTGGAGATTAAGTTTGTCATATCTGCTACAAAAGCTGGGCTGGATATCATGGATGCTGTCAGATGGAGCAGCAAGATTTGTTTAGACCTGTATGTGCTAAAGCCAGAACATCAGTAGACAGCACAAGAATTACAGAGAGCTGGGCCTTTCTGGAGGTGCAAATGAAGGTTGGGCATACATCTAAAATGTTGTGAAACTTGAAAAACATGGAGGGCAGAGAGTGAACCAGCTGACTCT
The DNA here is from genome assembly GCA_025447755.1 of Corythornis vintsioides. Lineage (NCBI taxonomy): Eukaryota > Metazoa > Chordata > Aves > Coraciiformes > Alcedinidae > Corythornis > Corythornis vintsioides. Next base: position 48,398 of record JAOEGS010019291.1, read on the forward strand.
GGGAACACAGCCACTAGAGTTCCTCAATCAACTGTGTTGACTCAACCTCTGTTCATAACAATGGGAACTGAGACAGTGCATGTATTAACACCTAAATGCAGGTGTTTTAACCTGAAACTACAATCCCAATCTGTGCATCCTTCATGCAAGTAGGCAACAATGAAAGTTGGAGTGGACTCCAGGGATTTTGATGGCACTTCTTTCCTTGCAGTCAGAACTTGTTCTTGAGCAAAGCTGTGGTGGTTGTATTTGCATTATTTTTCATATTTGTATAGATTTGTTTTATGCAGTAATACAGGATTAGCTTTAAAAGAAGATGCATTGTTAATCAGCCTTTTGAAAGCATCATCTTAGTAAAGATAGTTGAAAAAAATTAATTTTGAAAGTTTTATTTCAAAATAGTTTTTGCATACAGCTTCTGAATTAATGATCTGAAGTCACACTTGAAGTCTGAGGACAGTATAGAAAGACAGTTCCCTGCACACCTACAGAAGTCTTCTGCTAATAGTTTTTGCTGTTAAACCAATCTTAACTTGTGAAGTGAAACATGAAAACCACTCATAAAATCTGGAAGACAGTGTGTTTTTCTTGTGTGTTGTTTCTAGCACAATGCAAATATTCATATAATAAATACTGTTTGCCTCTAAAAAAAAAAAAAACAAAGCAGACAGATATCAGGAAAACAGCCTGGACAATGATGCTGCTACTAATTCACTATACCACCTTTGCAATGTGTTATTTAGTGCATATTAAGGTTGTGAAGATCAATTTTTTAGTATTTATATCATACTTTAATAAAATCAAACATGATAGGTTAACCTGTCTCATTATATTTCTTTTGCTATGCTTTCTGTAAGAAAAAGCCAGGCATTGTTCTAACAAGATAATCGTGCTCTATCAGTTCTTGGAGTGATAAATCATGTCAGAAGGTGTAATTCAACTCATTATTTAAAATCTTGTCAGGAAGAGAACTTCTTTTTTAAAAAAAATTAAGAGGAAAGATTTCAAATTACATCTTAGATGTAAGAAAATAATAAATACTGATTGTATGAAAGACATAATTGAAAAGTTCTCTGAAGGCAGAAAAACATAAGGACGTGCCAGCCTTTCTCCAGATAACAGCTTCAAATTAATCATGTTTAGGTTACAAATTCTAAAAGTAACACCAGACATTTGTCTCTTTTGTTGACACTGACAGACGTAGATCTTCTGTACCTACATCAAACATTTCCCAGAAGTATATAGAGAAAGTTGGGAAGGAGATACAAAATATACACAAAATCCAACGAAGAAACACAGCAATACTCCCTGCTGTAAAGAGTTCTAGCTCCATACACAGTCAAATTCAATGTTCATTGGTCACTTCTTCAGTATTGTGTGTCCTTCATGTCTTGTAAGACCATTTAGAGGGGTAGAGGACAGAGTGGTGAAATAACTAACTGAAATAACTGAAATAAAATAACTGAGTGCTGAAATAACACTAAGCGCATCCTTCTCAAGCTGGAGAAGGTATAGATGTTCTTGCAAGGCACAATACCTCATTAACAAGACTAACTCTTTTAATAGATACACTGACTAAGTCTTTCCAGCAGTTCCTTATGAGATCGCCTCCTTATGAAACTCTCTATAGCCTGGAAGTCAAGAGCTACTCCTCAGTGACAGGAATTCAAGTCTGAACCTGCTTAAACTTTAATTTATATTCTACCTTCTTTTGCCTGGGTGAGTGCTCTCACCTACTATCTGGAGAGAGGAAAGGCTAAATGCACCATCATTCACTGACAATGAATCTATTGCCCCATGGGTCTTTACTCTTGAAGTTTGTGTTAGGCATGCTCAAACCTCCTTGCATGTGCAGGAACTTTGCAAGATCTTATTGGGCTAATATATGAGCCCTGCCAAGGTGGAAACAGTTGCCTGCACAATGAACTCTGAAAAAAAATTCAGGGTAGACAATCAAGTCCTTTTTGTGCTGCAGTGTCTTAAAAAGTGGATGTCTCAAATATATACTGTGCAGATAAATGCATTAAAATTATGAGAGCACATTCTAGTAATAGGATCTTCTTTGGATTAAATTCCCCTCTTTATAACATGATGGCTTGTCTTTTTTCAACTTGAATATCTATGATTATCTATTAAAATGGGGCTTGCAATATGAAACCAGACTCTAAATGTGAATTAGACTAGAGGAGAGAAGATGTGGTATTGTCAGGAGGTCTGCAGGTGCTAGTCAACATCATAATGGTAAAGGTTGAGTGATCATAAAAATGAGGAGAGGAGGTTATTTAGATAATTCCTATTACCACCCACCCATGCACAGAAAATAAAAGTCACTTGTGTTGTGAGAAGCTGACTTGTCCCTGTGAGACTCTGTCAAATTACAGTATAATAATTCAGGCATCAAATAATCATATTTACAAATTCAGGATAGAATAAGTTAGACAACTGGAGAAAACTTAGTGCTTTAACAAGGGATCCAGCAGTGGCTCTGGATGCAAACAACAAAGCTAAAAGATGGCATTTTGCCTGTATATTTAATTTACTTATAATTTCTCTTACTGTTCTGCATTGCAGAGTAGCTGCACAGTGGTAGGAAACAACATGCCAGGTGGTTATGGGCTCAGAATTACCATTTTGTATATATTATCTACTTACAAATGCAACATTAATTAAGGTTCAGCTGCAGCAAGTGACAAATAGTAGTCCATAAGCTTACAAGTTCTTCCTAGTAATGATAATTTCTTGCAAAAAGTAGAAGTGCTTCAGTGTTGTGTTCAATACGGAAATCTGGGACTCTATTCAATGAACACATGCAGAGTACACCACTGTTAATTGAGAAGATGTAATTATAGTACCCACGAGCCACCAGCATGTGGGGACACCTAATGGACATCATGGAAAGCAGTGTGTTATGTCGGGTTACTATTCTCAGCAGTTTGTTTCTCAAAAAAAGCCACAGCTGAAAGTTGATGCGAGTGAGCCAAACGCTGTGTGACATAATCTCAGTCATAAAGTCATAGGAACAAGCTTGACTGATCAATCAGCAAAACCCACAAGGCTGCTCAGGAGTCTTGACTGACATGACAGAAAAGCCAAGTAGCTGCTAAGCAAGTTTCCAAGCCTGATGATCATGCATACAAAGTTCATCAGAATACCAGCTTGAAAAGTGGTATGAACCAGGGAAGATCTAGCACAGAGAGGGTGAGGGGGTTGCCAACCCTATTTTCTTGCCTACAAGCAATAGATCCCATTCTGCTTCCCTATGGGCATTCATCAAAAGGTACAAGCCTCCAGAGAAGATCAAGGAGGGTATGTTTTCAGGATTTAACCATTTCATCTACACCAGCTATTACTGTCTGCACAAGTCAGAGCCCTGAGAAATTTTGACAGAGAGGCTAAACTGGAGAAATGGCTCTACTGTGACCAAGAATGGCATTTTTCATGTTTATAGGGAACCACTTTAGCCTCCTACAAATATTAGCGGGGTTATGTTGCTTGTGAAACAGTCAAGGGCAGCAGGAGAATGGTCTGACACAGAGCAGCCTGCAGTCACAACCCAGCCCAGATTGCTGAATGACTAATGAAGTGATGGATTTACCTTGTTACGAGAAGGGAATAGCTTGTGGTCCTTAATGGTGAAAAATGTAAAACTGATAAAAGGAAGGGGGTAGGTTTTGGTTTAAGCAAATAATAATATAACCTGGGCCCCTCACTTCCATGGTATATTTGTGACGCTACAGGAGACAGCCATAATAAATAACATGAATGACAAAATCTTTTGCATTTGATAGGCATGATATTATCTTATAGCTCAGTTATAACATTGTCACGGTTTAGGGTCACGGCAGCCCAGACTGATAACAGACACTCTCTTTTAACCCCCCTCCCTCCTCAAAGGGGGAGAGAAAGAATAAGGGAGAGAGACTTAGTGATTTGAAAAGGAAACTAGAACAATTTAATGAAAATGAAAATAATAATGAAATATATACACATATGTACAAAGCCAGTACTGAACCCAATCCCCCTGATGGTAATTACGTCATCCTCACTGTTGCTGCGGAGGAGCTGGATTCTGACACCGGGTTTTCAGGATCAGGATTGAAACAAGAGAGCGAAAGAGCAAGTGAGGGAGCCAAAGCAAGAGAGCGAGAGGAAACAAGAGACCCTCTGGACCCCCAAACTTTATATATTGGATATGATGTATATGGGATGGAATAACCCGCTGGTCAGTTTGGGGTCACCTGTCCTGTCCACTCCTCCCCGCAGGTACAGTCTTTCACTTTTCTGCACCCCTCAGTGCAATACACAAGTTCTAGCAGTGGTCTTGGTCTGCATTCCATCCCTGGTAGTAAATCTAAACATAAGGTGTTATCACTGCTAGAAGCAGACACTGTCTGCAAAACATGCTGCTAACTTCAGAACATGCAGCCAGTTAGAAAACCTGAGCTGAAAAGTAAAATTACTAAACAGAATTTGCTCTGTTTTCACCCAAACCAGGACAAACATATATTTGTAAACATGAGCAGTATTATCAGCCTGAATTCATTTTTATGAGACTAAATCCTTAAGAAGTTTTCTACCAACTGAAACAAACATATGGTTTCACATACTTTTTAAGATTATATTAGCTCCTTCTAATTACATTTAGTTATTTGTACTAATGGTTCATGATTCCTAAACTTATAAAAATAGATAAATAAATCTTTGTTCTTTGATCAGAATCTCGTTTCACTCTGGGGAAACTCATCATATTGGGGAAATGTATCGATAAGACAGTTGTGTCTGTGTGAAACCATGGTGAATCTTTATATTATGCCCTTAGGCTAATGCACACAGAACTGCATTTGTATGAATAATGGATGCAGCTAACCTTACCACTTGGAAAAGGATTGCAAAGCTGTTCTACTTAGATTAAAAATAAAAGCAAATACTCTTAGTGTTGCATACATACAGCATAGAAGAACACATCCATACAGGAGCCAGAGTGAAAAAAATTAAGCATTCATTGCAGATTACTTAGAAAAAAAAAAGGAGAATTCACCCCCTTTGGAAGAAGGGGCAAGCATCACAGGATGAGTAGAGGGATCTTATTAGGTGGTACAGAGAAAAAAATAGAAAGGCAAAGGCCCAGCTGGAGCTCAATCTAGCCACTGTCATAAGGGACAACAACAACAAATAAGTTTTTACAAATATATTAACAATAAAAAGGGAGACAGAGAGGTTTTCCATTCCTTATTGGATGCAGGAGGACACATAACAACCAAGGATGAGGAAAATTATATATGTAAGGCAGCCTTTTCACCCATCTTTGTTAGTCACATCAGTTACTCCCATGGTATTCAACCTCCTGAGATGGAAGATAAGGATGGAGAGCAGAACAACCCCCAAGCTATGCAGGAGAAAGCAATTAATGACCTTCTAATGTACCTGGACATTTGCAAGTACATAAGGCCACATGGGATCAACCCTTGAGTATTGAGGGATGCAGAGGGCTTCACCTCTCTCCATCATTTATCAACAGTTTTGGTCAACAGGGGAGGTTCCAGATGACTGGAGGCTTGTCAATGTGATGCACATCTACAAGAAGGGCCAGAAGAAGGATCCAGGGAACTACAGGCCTGTCAAACTGACCTTGCTACCTGGAAAAATTATGGAGAGATTTGTTTTGGGTGAGCTCACATGACAAGTGCAGGACAGACAGGGAATCAGGCCAACTCAGTATGGATTCAGGAAAGGTAGGTCCTGCTTTACCAACCTGATCTTGTTCCATGACCAGTGGACAAGGGAAAGGCTGTGAATGTTGTCAACCTAGATTCTAGTAAAGCCTTTGAAACCATCTCCTACAGCATTCTCCTAGAGACCTGGAGATGCTGATTGACACCTATGAACATGAGCCAGCAGTGTGCTCAGGTGGCCCAAAAGGCCAGCAGCACTGTGGCCTGTATCAGAAGCAGTGTGGCCAGCAGGAGAAGGGATGTGATTGTGCCCCTGCACTGGTGAGGCCACTCCT
>JAOEGS010019293.1:1470-17505 GCA_025447755.1 Corythornis vintsioides
GTGGTGTGAGACAGAGCTCCTCTGGTTGTGTTTTCACTGTGTGGTGTGAGACAGAGCTTCTCTGGTTGTGTTTTCACCATGTGCTGTGATTCAGAGCCAAGCCTGAGCTCCTGTGCTCCTTGCAAAGGGGATTCTTAGCCTGGTGCTGCAGCAGGGTGGGAAGTGCTTGCAGAAAGAATCACTCTGCCAAGTGAACTCAAAGTTGTTGCTAATGGCTCAAGCTTGTGCACCCATGGTGCATTTGCACGGGGACTGGTGTTTCTGGGAACACCAGCTTTTGTTCTTCTTGTCCCTGAGCCCAGGTAAGGGAATCCTAGATGAAGGAGGGGCTGATCCAAATCAGCTCATGCACCTCCCAGGGTGACCCAGCAGGAGAAAACAAACTGGAATGTTCTGAGCAGTCTGCAGGGCACTGGGGGCTGTGTTAAGAAGGATGCTCCCCAGTATCACCAGTGGAATCGACCTCTGGGCCTGAGACAGCTTCATACTGGTGTTAGGGGGTTATGAGTTGCTTGTTGTTGGGGCAATATTGTGGGGTTTTTTTTCCCCTTTTATGCATCTTCTTTGGATTTCAGTTTTAACTTCTTTTTCTTTAGAATTCACATCTCATTCTTTTTAAAGTGATCCAGGCTAATTTAATCAAGCAGTCTCTAGAATAATAGGAAAGTTATGCTAATTTTTGCAGATTAAATTGTATCTTTTTTTTTTTTTTTCTTTCTCCTGAAATAATGTGCTCTTACTTTATGAGAAACTTCCTCTCTTTTTTTATGGAGGGTTGGAATTGTTTCTTTAATACATTACAAGCTCATCAGGAAAGGCTCACATGGCAGGAATGCTATGAGCAAAGGTAATGGAGACTGCACCTCCTCAGCACTGCAGCCTTTGCTGCCTTTCTGGAAGAGCCAGGGTGGGAATGTGTTTTCAGAGGAGGGCTTAGGCCAAGCCTAATACCTGGATTAAGAAGAAAAACTGGCTATTTAGGCAAACTCATTATTTAGAGGTCCCAAAGTTGTGGTTGGTGCCACCACAGAGGTTTTTATTGCCAGCTTCTGGACTACAGCACCAGGCTGAAACTTGCAGGCCCCATGTTTGCTGTTGCTTTCTGAATAATCTCCCTCACTTCACTGCTTTTAGCACCAGATTGCAAGGGGATAACGAGCCTGGTCTAAGTTTATGTGCTTTGCAGTCAGGTGTTGCAAGGCAAGGGCAGAAACCCCCCGGGTGCAATCCTGCTGTGGTTCCTCAGGGGGTTTGTGTTCCCCCCTCCCCACGTGTGGCTTTGCCCTTTGCATCAGGAGCTTTCCACAGCAAGATTTCCACCCCTAGCAAGTGCCAGTTGTGAAAAAAAAAAGCTGGTTCAGAGCATTAGCTGCAGTGTAGCCTGGATTTGCATGGTAAAAATGACTGCAGAAGGGCAAGGCACTGGAGAGTTGCACCTACTAGCAGGACCTGAAAGCAGCTCATTGCTCTTCACCCCACAGGCACCCTGTTTTTAGCTTGATTTTCCTCTAGGAACCGAGGGCTTGCATCCCTAATTGCAGAGTGTGGAAGCTGTGGGCTCCTGTCAAAGCAGGTGAGGTCTGTGGGTCTCCTCTGGTCTCATGTTATTGCTTCTGGAGCTGCAAAGAGAGAACTTGTCACCCCTGTGCTCGCAGGGCTGTGGTAACACTTGTACCTTTTAATAAACAAACATGCTTAAGAGTGCTCAGGAAGACATCAAGTTAGATTGCTGTGATAAACAATATGCAGAAGCCCTTAATAACACTTGACTTACAGCAGAATTCGTTGTAAAGCCAAATGATTTTCTTTGCCTGGGGTGGAACACTGAGAGAAAATGATGAGAACAAGGACAGGAATTTTTATGGCTTCCAATGTGCTTGTTTTTGTGTTGGTTTTTTTTTTCTCTCTCTGTGAAATGCTTCTCAGGTCTGTGGTAAAACAGCAAGTGAAGATGAGACTAACCTGCTAGCTCAGATGAGGGTCTGAAGTATGAGCACAGAAATCAGAATTCAGACCTAAACATGTCAGCACCCAGTGGGTGAGCTGGGGAAGTGACTGAGGAATGCCAGGCCTTCCTCTGGGGATGAGCTGGTGGCTTCCTTGTGCAAAGGTTGTTCTCCCAGTATCCTTCTTTTTTTTCTTTCTTTTACCCAACTTTGTTTGTCTGCAGAGTGGGAAAATCCAGAGGGATGGAAATGGTTCCATTGACCAAGTCTCTCTGTTAGCAAATAATAATAGAAATAACACATCAGATCAAGGCCTAATTTTGTTTCTAAAGAAAACTGAAATCCCTGTAGGTTTTTGTTTTGCTTCCAGGAGGAGGCAGAGTACCTGACATTCCTTTTACTTCGTCCCTGCCACTTTCTGCTCTTTCACAAGGTGGCATCGACTTCATTTCTTGGTTTACTCTGCTGCAGACCCAGGGTCAGCTCACAGTGCCCTCCTTTCACTGCTCCCCCAGATTTTTCCAGGAATAGAGCAGTTTCCCTGCTGCTGCAAGGGAGGAAAGGTTGATGGTCAGCACAGTGTTATTCCTATTTTTTTTTTCCTGACCTCTTTTCCCTGCTGCACAAATGAAACAGAAATTATCTTTCACACCATCCCAGTTCCTCAGCAGTGCAGAACTGGAGTCTCTACCTGTGGGTCATGAGGTGGGATTGGTGCTGAGCAGAACTGGCTGCAGTGGAATGGCTCGTGGTGAAGGGAATTTTGGCCACACCACTGTGCCTCCTGGACTGGTTGGGTCAAGCAAACCAGTTTATGAGGATGTCAGGATGGTTTTGGCCACTGACTTCTGTGTTTTGCCTCTGAGAGTCGTGTTATCTAATGCTGAAATGGAAGCCAGTGATTTAATATCTGTGAAAAGAGGAATTACTGATGGCATTTTGTGATGACCATGGCTACTGAGTTGCCCCTTGAAAGCCACTTTATCCATAAATATTTGCCAGCACAAATCCAAGTTTGGATTCCTATTTAGCTCTTAAAAGCCTGACTTTGCAGTCAGTGTTAAGCTAAATTTTTTTGGAATACAGTATAGAATCCCTTAGCCTGCTCTTTATCTTACTGTTTACAGTGGAAAGCCCATCTATTTTCCATCCAGTTGCTCATGAATAAATAATATGACATGCTGTCTCCTCAACAGCTGCTTTTCTTCCCTTCATCCTGCCAGTGATGCAGAAAGTCACCACACATTTGCATATGAAATACTGACTGCAAATCACATCTGTCTCTCCTGGACCAGTGCACAGGAGACTAATGGACCACCAGGCAGGGCTCTTAGATCTCCCTGGGCCAGGTAACTTCTTTCAGTGTGGCTCAGGCTGATGGAAATCATTGTTCTCCTCTTCAGACCGAGTGTTAATTGAAGCATCCAGCACTTTTGGAACTGTCCATTTGAGCATCAGCAGCTTTTTCCAGCTTGTCTCTCATAATGGAAGCAGTTGGGGTCTAAACTAAAAGATCCTTGCACTTAAAACTGAGCATTTCTGGTGAATTGGAGGCACTGGAGAGAGTAGGGAGGGCTGGGGGAGGAATCTGTGTGTTGTAATTGTCAGGGGTATAGAAAGAATGCCTTCAAACGTGGCTTTTTCCAAATTCCTCTTGTTTCTTCAGGGCACAAAGATCCTTGATGAAAGAAAGAGGGGAAAAAAAGAACAGCAGCAAAATGATCTGGCTGTAATGGTAGAAAATAGTTATGTAAAATATGGCAGGCTGAGAAATGTGAAGAAAAATCCAACCCAAAACAGCAACCCCCAAATAGCAAACCCAAAGAACCTCAACAGAAACCCTGGAATAAAGAAAAACCAGGATGCATACACATCTTTATCCCTCTGAACTCATTGCAGGGGGTTGGATTAAATGCCCTTTGGAGGTCCCTTCCCACCCAAAACACTCTGTGATTCTCTGTGAGAACACATCTGCCTTACAGTGCTGAAATAACTAGGGATTTAAATAGTTTAAATTTAAATAGATGTGCAGAAAATAACAATTCACTAGAAAAAGACACGGAGTGTCGGGTTAAATTGAAGAAATAAGCAAAAAAATGAAGGTTGGTGGGCATCTGTGATAAAAACAAAGCTACAGGTAGGTGGTAAGAGCTTCAAAAGAGCTGCTCTGGCAAGCAAATGATAGCTGACTTTTAAGTGGTTATACCCCAGTGTTTATCCCACACTCAGGTGCTGGAGAAATCCTATTTTGCCATTTTAATTTCCAGCTCAGCTTAGATGTGACACGTGGAGGGATTTACTGTAGTTATTCTTCTGGATGTAACCCGGTGCCCCAAGTCTTCTGAGTCAGGCAGGGTGTTAAATGGCTTGATGGAATCGATTCATCCTTTTGATTGCTGTAATTTGTAAATCAATTAACTAAATCAAAAGATAAAAAGCTGAATTGGCAACAAGGGCGAGTTGAGGATTTTTTGTTGGTCGGTTGGGTTTGGGTTTTTTTTTTTCCCCTCTTTCTTAAGAGCTGCTGAACAAAACCTGAAGCAGCTCTCCTGGTGGAAAACACAACTAATTGTGGACAAGACAACAGTCACTTTGCATTAACTAGTGTATTTTGGGAGAGTCCTAAGCTCATGAGACAGCTTGTTTGAATATTACACATTAAACCCTTTGGTCAGGTATCCACAAGCAAATCAAGGCATCACTTCTATGGAAAAACACATCAAAATTCCCAAAGAAGCTCCAAAACTGAGACTCAAGGGCAAAAAAAATCCAAATTATGCTTCTTGCCCTCTGAGAGAACTTTTGTGCAATTCCACCTTGAAAGAATAATCAATGTTTTCCCAAGTGCTGCTTTCTTTGGCTGTGTCTTGAGGGCTGTACTTCAAAATCCTGGCTTTCCATCCCTCTAAAATCCTGGCCTTGCATCCCTCTAAAATCCTGGTTTAAAATCCCAGTAGCAGCTCCTAATGTGAACTATTTAGCAGCAGCTACCCCCCACCCACTGGAAAAATGTGACTATAAAATCAACATACATAGAGCATAACAAAATATTTTAAATAAATAAGTAGGAATTCTAATGCTGGGATATTACTGAAGTGAAAAAATGAGGACAGATTGCCCTGATAATGAGAATTTTTCCTGGAAAAAATCCCTGCATTTCCTGCAGACTGTTGAGAGGTTCCGTGTCACACGTGGTCTGGTGTGATGGGAGTGGGTGATGTTGTCTGGGGAGATTTCATCCCTGAATCAGTTTAGGAATTGGAAAAGTGAAGTCTGAGTCTCCATTTAATTTGGATTTTTGTTGGTGTTTTTTTTTTTTCTTTAGGAGCCCTTAAAAAGTTGAAAGTTTCCTGCTTTAGTAATTGATGGTGGTGTGTTTTACAGTTAAAAAGCTGCTGCTTCTGTTTGCTCCTTTCCACTTCTCATTGCTGCTGCTTCTTTCCCTCTAGACTTTGCTTTGCTTATGTGGAATTACTGTTCAGTGAGACCCCAGTGCTTTCTGGAACTAATTTGGGCAACTTTATAAGCAAATTCATGCTGAATGAAGCATTTTCCAAGAGCATTTTATACCCAGACAATAGCAGGCTGAAAACTGCCTCTTTTCCTTCAGTTGCTGATTCATCTGTTGCTAATTAAAGGGAGGACCAGCTCCAATATTTCTTGAGCTTTCTAACTACGATCCCTACCTGTTGGTAAGAGCAATTAAACTTTTAACTGAGTAAAATCCACTCTGTTTTATTTATGCAGGGACTGGATGTTTCTCTGTTAGTTTAAGTCCATCCAGATGAACGAAACCCAAATGGTGAGAGGGGATCCAATTACTTTTGTCTCAGCCAACAAACATGCTGCTCTAATTAAAAGTCTACATGGAATATTTATAACCAAGGAGAAGAAGTAAAACTCCCAGCACTGAGGCTGCCAAAACCAATAAGTGCAGAGTGGAAATCCTCTGAGTGGGGGAATCATAAACTTTTCTGTAATGTTTGCCTTTGTTTTCCCAGCTCTGAGAGCCCGGGTGATGTTGGGATAAAATATAGATATGGAATGTGTCATTAAGAACTCAGTCGTGGTGCTCAGGGCAGGAGTGATTGGCTCCAGTGGTGTCACTTGCATTCTGCAGGAGGTCAGGAGATGCTGATCAAGTTGCTTTATTGGTCTTACCAAGTGCCCAAGCCCCTGATGGGAGTCCCTTTGGGGGTGCTGAGGGCTGGCTGCAGCTGAGCAGCTGAGCCCAGGCCTAGAATAAAGTTTCTTTTTCTTCAGTCAGCTCAGAATGCCTCTTAGAGCAGTGGATTTGGAAGGACTTGACATCATTGCTCCCATGCTGCAGATTTGTGGGGGTGTGGAAAATGGAAGTGTCTCCCAGCAGGGTCACCTGCAGCGAGGGCCAGAGGCAGGGACGTGATGCTCAGGATCACTGCTCTGCTCCTGGGCTGTGCTGAGCTTTTATCCACAAACCCCCTGAGCAGCCCTCTGGGCACACAGGAGCACTCCAGCCCTGTGCTGCAGGGGTTCACAGCTCCTCACAGCAGTGGCTGCAAAAGCTGAAGGTGAGGAGCAGCTCTGGGGAGAGCCCCTGGTGTCTCCCCGGGTGGGAAAAAGCAGCACTCTCTGGATCCCAGAAATGGGGTGAGCTGAGTGATCTGCTCTAGGTTGTGCTGCTCTGGCAGGGGTTGGACTCCATCTCCAGAGCTCCCTTCCAACTCCCCCATCCTGTGACTCTGGGAAAACTAACATTTTATAACCAGTGACATAGATAATTCATATTTTTTCCCCCACCAGTGATGCTCCTCACTGTGTACTGTGCAATTCTAACCCTTGCAGTGATGGTTTTATTTCTTTCTCCTCTGTTTTCTACCTGCAGTACTGACCACAGCACTGTAAGTCTTCTTGTGGGGGTGGAAATAAAAGCCCAGCAGGGTCCCACGTGTGTGGTGTAGTTGGGTGGCCCTCCAAACCATCTGCTGCTGGAATGGGAGCAGTGGGGGGAGATGGAAACGTCTCACAAGCCTCAGCCAGTCTCTGTTATCTCAGTTATGCTGAAAGGCTTTGATTTTACTAATCCATTGCAAACCTCATTTCAATAGAAGGAGTTTGATACAGAACCTTGTTGATTTTTATCTCTGCTAAAAGTTCCTGTTGGCTTTTATTTCTTGTTTGAATGCTTTGCTTTAGAGAGGCGTGTCAGTTATTGGAGGCAAATGATCTCATGACCTCAGAGAGATTGATCATTAAAGAGATGGATGGATGGGATGGGATGTGCTTCAATAGATGTATTGAAGGCAAGGTTTGCAGCAGCATCTGTTTAACAGGCTGAGTTGCTCAGTTCTGCTGCACCAAGAGCATCTCCTGGTATTTCAGCACCTAATGCATCCCCACTGCTCACCCCAGTGTCATTACAGCAATCAGCATCTTGTTCCAGGAAATAAAGGAAATAAACTTTCCTTGCTGAGACTTTTTCAGGGGGGTTGGACTTGATCTCCAGAGGTCCCTTCCAACCCCACCATGCCATGCCAGTTGAATTCCTCAGTGTTAGTGGCAATACAGGTGCTATTTCTCTTTTGCTCCAAGTTTCCAGGTGTTTCTTTTGCCCTTTGCTATGATTTTTAGCATATTGTTCTGGAAAAAAAAACCCAACCCAAACAACAGAATTGAGTATTACATTAAATGTTCAACCAGCTTATTCCTTAATGATTCCTAACAATTGGATTCTTTTTGATTTTTCATTATCTTGGGAGCTGAATAATGTGCTGTGATTGCCCACGTGGATTTTCATGATCCTGCAGCCAATGCTCCACTTTCTGATTCTTTGAGCATCCCTCTTTGAGTTTTTATTTCTCTCCTGTCAGAGCCCTATTGCAACAAAATGCAGAAATGCTTTTCCTTTTAACTTTAGACTTGAAAAAAAACCCAAGAAAACCAACACAAAAAGGGCATGAGGGAAACAGTCTTGTTCTTCAGTGTAGAAATTACAGTTTTATTGCTGAGGAGGGTGGCTTGGCAGAAGCAGAAGAAATTTCACTTGTGGACAAAACGAAGGAAAAGCTGGAAAATATTTTTTTTTTCCATAGCAATGTTCAGTTTTCTGCACTGGCTACAAGAAGTCATTAAGCTGGAATTTGGATTTGCATCATGAAATGCACATAATAGAATCTGTACGTGTGACAGAACTTTCTTCATTGCTAATGAAAGTTCATTATGGAGCTTTGCATATTCTCCTCACCAAGGCCAACTCCTTCTGCCCCAGTAGATCAATTAACTTCCCTTTGCCATCTGTTCAGCCAGCCACTGGCTCTGTCACTGCTGCATCTTCTGGTGGCTCTCAGCAGCACCAGGGCGTTGGGAAGATGGAGAGGAGGGTGTCAGGGGTGCTCTGGAGGGTGTTTGCTCTGTGTTACCAGCCTGAAAGACCTTGAAGAGAGGCTTGGAAAGAGGATTTGCTGGTGCTGGGGAGTGGTTCTGTCTGCAGCTCCTTCTCCTCTCAGTCAAGAAGTAGATTTGGGGTCCTCGTGGCTTCCAGTGGTGCAGGCAAATCTCTCACTTCAGTTGCAGCCCTGGCACAAAGGCTGAGTCTAGTTTAGCAAAGGAGTGATGTCACCTCTCCCTGGCCTCTGGTGGGGTTTGGATCAGCCCCTGGGAGAGCAGGGAGTGGGGAGCTACTGAGCTGTGCAGGGATTTGAGGCAGCAGCAAGTCAGTCACAAAGCACTGCAGGCTGTTGAGGACAAGGGCACCTGCTGGGTCTGTGCTGAGAGCTCTGCTCCAAGATACAGCAGGTATCCCAGAGCTGTGGAGGTGGTTCCCATCTCCTGGGACACAGGAATGGAGCTCCAAAGGGGATGCTGCAGACTGTGTGTGCTGCTGTAAAGGTGCTTGAAGATGCTTGGGTAGAAAAAGGGAGTTTCGACCAAGGGGCTGAGCTTTGGGTCTGTGCCCATTTAGAACAGCAGCTCCTGGGGGCTGTGCAAAGCTCTTTTCCTTTTTGAACATCACCAGTGTTGCCTTTTACCCCTGAAACACCTTCTTAGCAGTTGTCCTGCATTCCAGAACTGGAGTGTTCAGTGCTCAGAGGGGTCTGTGCAGCGACTGAGCACAAAGAGCTGAATACAAAGAACCTTTAGGAAAGCATCCCATAGATTTGCTGGAGAGGATGTTGCCAGAAAGCAAAGCAAAGAGGAGACTTTAAAATCCTGAAAACCCTGTCGGGCAGCACTCTAAACATGGCTTCAGCCCTGCTGTGTGATCTGCCTTGCCAGGTAATTCAGTGAGCTGCAAGCTGAAGCAGCCTGCAGATGATTTTGCCTCCTATCAGTCAGCCCCAGGTAGGAGGCAGGGTTAGAAGGGGGTGAAGCAGAGGATTGTGCCCAGGACTTTGTAGGGGGGCAGCCAGAACCCAGGACAGATCTGCTGTTCATCAGCTGAAAGGGCTGCTTGCTGAGTTGCTTATCTATCCTAATGCCATTAATAAAGAATTAATATCAACAGAAAATCAAAAGAGCCCAGAGCAAATCTCTTCCTTGATGAACGACTTGAACAAACAGAACAGGAAAATTACATCTTGTTTTTGGTGTGTGTCAGTGTTACCCAACTTGTTATTTCTCCCTGGTGCTGTAGTCTTCCAGACCTCTGCCTTTCAGAGTTTTTTCTTTCATCTCTGCAGAAATGAATCAATATTAACAACATTATGGTTTAAAATAGTAATCATTTTCACCCAGTTCCTGTTTCCTTTGAGACAGATTCCTTCTCTGCACAGATGGTTACTCTGAGCCCTTTCTCCCTTGCCATTTCACTCTCCACACCTGGGTCCTTCAGTAAATCCTTCATTAGAGCAGATTTCACCTTATTTGTAAATACTGTAGCCAGCTGTTTGGGTTTCTGTCCTTCACAGTCTTGCTGATGTCAGAATTTCTCGCTTTCTAAGACTTAGATTTTAGCTGTTAAATAAAAACCCAAAACAAGCAAACCCCAACATCCAAAAATATCCCTCTGAAAATCCAGACTGCTGTCAAAAATCCAAGTGCTTTAAATATCTGTTGAGCTGGGTAATAGATTGACAAGGGAAGAGACAGCAGAGCTCTTTGGGGTGAAATCATTAAATGTAGCTCAGAACAAGCCCTGTGCCACCCACTGCTTGGAACCACCTACCTGGGCAGAGGGGTTGCTGTGGGCTTCTATTTAAATAGGATTATGAATGAGCAGCAAGGAAACCACACATGGCACTGAAGAAGAAGTTAATAAGCATTTAAGACGAGGGTAAAACAAATGTCTGGTGTGGAGAGGTGATGGGGAATTACTGGGATTGGGTGACCATGAAAACTCATCACCTCTGTCTTCCCAGCAGCAACATCAGTGGGAGCCACATCACTGCAGAGGGTAGGATAGAATCTGATGTGCTTGAGGCCAGGGAGATAAGCTCTACCTGCAGCCTGGCATTCTCTGTCAAGACAATTTCACGGGAGCCACTTGTGCATAAGCACTGGGCTATTTTTAATTCCTCCAAGAGGTTGGTGCTTCTTTCAGGAGGAGTTTTCACCTTCACTGCTTCCAATCTGAAAGGTGCCTCCTTGAGCCACTAGTGCACGATCCTAAACACCAGGGATGGCTGGAAAGCAGGGAGGGGGCAGGGGTGCTGGGGCTGGTGATGCAGAGAAGGGCTGGAGGATGGAGCTGGGGCATCACCCGGGTCTCCAAACTGCTGCACAAACAGCAGCTCCTTGTGCTGCTGCCTCAGGAAGGTCCTGCTGCTCTGGCTTGCTCTGCAGGGGGAAGGATTGACACTGAAACCATCTCTTTGCCCCCCCTCGTGCTTTCCTCCTGGTTTAAATCTGGAAAGGTGTATGTTTTTCAGTCAGAAAACATGCCTGGGGGAACATCAGTGGGGGAAACAAAAGCCCTGTGCTGCTGCTGGAAAAGAAATCAGTGTTAAGTTTGGGGGAAGGGATGTGATTTATTTGATTCACACAAAATAAGGTGTCCCAGGTACAAGTTGATGATGCCACTGGAGCTCTTGAGATAAAGAGCTGGGGTGGGCTGTGAGAGAGGGACCTCTGCTCCTCAAAGTCTCTATATTGGGTGGTTGCAAGTCTGTTCTCATGCTCGTGGACCCCCTGGGCATCATGATGGACCCCTTGGCATCATGTCAGGAGCAGAATGATGTGTGGAGCTGTCAGAGGGAGGTGTGTGGATGAGAAGAATGAGAAGCTTCAGGTATGACCATGGGTGTTTAATGGGTGGGTAAATGCCAATCTGATAAGGTGCTTAGTGAATGGAAATGCTGTCGTTGACATTCATCCTTGCAGGAGGATTAAACTGCAGTGAACCCAAGGTGCTTCACTGCTGAATGACAGTGGTCACACTTCTTTTTCTGCTCATTAACTTGGCTGTTCTAATGAATGTTTTAATGGATGCATTTAATGAAAGCATTTCCTGAATGCCCAGCTGGAGAGCAGAGCAAGATCTCTGTGGCTGGGTGTCTGCTGCCTCCTCAGATTGCCTCTTAAATGAGTGCAAAGACAATGGGCAGCAGAAAACCAGGCTCTTGTCAAGGCAAAATGAGCATCCAGAAGATGCTGCTGATCCTAGTTCCCTCAGTTTGATCAGGGGAATGAATAGATTATTAAGACTCAATATCCTTATATCATCTCCTGCCATCAGTACAGAGAGGAAATAAGTATCCAAATCACTAAATTACTTCAAAGCTTGCTTGGCAACTGCAAATTACAGAATTGATCATCTGACTCATTTATTATTTCTTACAAAGAGGAGAAGGAAGAAGAAAACCAGGATTAGCACAAGGAGTAAATCCTGTTGCAGGCTGTAGTAGAACAACATCAGGGCTTCACCAGAAAAAAAAAAAAACCAACTCCCAAAAGGTAAAACATGCAATAATTATATCAATAATACTGAAATAAACCTGTACTTCCCTTTAGCTTTCTCATTTTCACTCCCTTTCATCCCCAAAATGAGCCTAAATAGGACTGTAACTGACACTAGGTGTGTTTTATCCCTGTGCAAACAGATTATCTTGACTGGACTTTTTTTTCCCCCTTATATTTCTTCTTTCTTCTAAGTGGTTTTTCTAACCTGGAACAGTAAGAGAGGAAAACAAGTTGAGTTTAGGGCAAGCTTGTGGGTCATGCATAGAAAACACTCTCTCAAAAGGATTGCAGGGAGGCAGCCTTCTGTGGATCATAAAAGCAGCTTTAAAAACACCAAAGCACCTTTTTTTTTCATTCCAAATCTATCAGCTTTATCTTCTCCTGGGCAGAGGTACCTGGTGAAACTTCAACAGCCTCTTTCTCCACCTGAATATTCTGTGAGTTTCCAGGAGTGAGGTGAGGTTACAGTTGATTTTCAAGCAGCAGCCACTAGAGGATTTGCATCCACAGGTATGGATCAGCCAGCCTACGTGGAGGCAATTAGATTAATTGATCCAATTGTCCCTTAATTAATCTAATTGTCCTATAAAAGTCTTACAAGAATAAGATTGTGGCTCCCAGAAAAGAAATTCTGACTTTTTTTTTTCCTTATAAGGGGAATTAACTGAAGCCCAGGCAACTCCAAAGTGCATTTGGAAGTTCCTCAGATGAGAAACTAAAAAAGGGTGAGAGCAGAGAGAGCTTTTTAAAAGTCATTATCTTGCAGTGTATTGACAAATTCTGATTAATGATTAGCCAGCCTAACCTGCCAATAGAACACAGGGCTACAGAGAATATTTCTGAGCCATTTATTATGTGCAGTTACTGTTGGCAACAGCAGCTTTGTCTGGACGTGTGTTGGTACTTGGTCTGAAAGGGCGAGGTGGTGATGTTAGGATGCTAAATGAGGGTGCCCTGGGATCAGCAAGCAGCAGATTAGCTCCATGTAGACTCCCTTGCTTAAGATTTTCTCCTTGAGATGTGGGAAAGTTCTTCTTGGTGCTCCCAAGGGCTGTGGAAGAGCTTGGTGTGGTTCAGAGGTGAAGCTGCTCCTGCCAAGAAGGGCCTGGGGTGGGATTTAGGGGGCGCCTCTGTGTCCTTTCTCTGCCACAGACCTTCTGAGGGTCCTTGGGTGAAACATTTGTCCTCAGATTGTTCCAATTCTCCACATTCTATTTGGAAGGATGGGAAAAGGAAGGCAGATCTCACACTGCACCCTGTTTGCTACAGGCAGAGAAGTCCAGAGCCTGGGAAGTGGGAGATGAGCTTCTTGTTTCTCCTCCTCTTGTAGCCAGAGGATCAGCTCTCTCTCCTGGAGGTTCCAGATGCTTTATTCCTTCTGCAGGTGTCTCAAACCTTTGGCTTTCCATTGGAAGAGCTCTTGCAAGCAGAGGTGGGAGATGGCTGGGGGTACCTTGGCCCTTCTGCAGGACACAGGAGGATGGAGAGCACCGTGTCCCAGCTCCTCCTGCCTGGCTGCTGCTGCTGCCAAGCAGCTGTGAAGTGACAGTGGAATATTCTGGGTGTGGAGAAACACCCTCAGGTGAGCTCTGTCTGCAGGGGGTTCAGAAGTAACTGGTTGTCCAGGCAGTCAGCTCTTAGAGCTTGGTTGTTTTGGGTTAGTTTTTTTACCCTGTTTCTTCCCCACTTGCTTGCTTGAGAAACTTTTTGCTTCTTAGCCATGATGGAACGACCAGTATTTTCTGCCAGCAGTGAATAATGGAGAGCTCAAAGGGAGGGAAGAGGAGAGCTATTGAGAGAAGTAAATGAAAATGGAATTACATTGCTTGACAAGATGCAGATACACCCAGAGCAGGTTTAAACACGAGGCAATCCTTGCTGTCATTTGTGCTTAGGTCTCAGTGTGGCTTGAAACAAAGCAAAAAGCATCAAGTATTAACTCTTTATTAAGATATCTGCCTGTCTTTGATCTCACTGCTTTATAAGTTTGATAAACATATCTGTAAAATGCCAAGAGCTTTTTATTAGAGGGTTTTGGTTTTTTTTCACTTTGGCAATGATGAGAGGAGGCAGAATACAGAATGGGTGAGAAATTCAATTAAAATGCACGGGTTGTGCATCCTTGAAACAACGTTGGGCTGACACATCCTGCCTGGGCTCTGTGCTTTAGGTGAGCACTGGAATGTAAAGATTTTCCTCAGCTGCTTTCCAGGTGCTTCTCTAGAGCCCTTCCCTGCTAGCACCCTGGAGAATCAGAGAACCATTCAGCTTGGAAAAGCCCCTTGGGATCGAGTCCAACCCTTAACCCTACACTACAAAGTTCACCCCTAAACCATGTCCCTCCAACCCACACCCAAACCACCCAGGGCTGGTGACTCTGCCCCCTCCCTGGGCAGCTTGTGCCAGTGTCCTGTGGGCTGTGGTCATCACCAAAAGCACTTGGGGGAGAAGTGTGTCCTGTCCCACCCTGCAGAGGAGCAGAAGCAGAGGCACAGAGCAGTGCTGTGACCAGCCTGGCAAGGAGCAGAAGGTGCCCCAGGCTGCCCAGTGGAGGTGTCTGTGCAGGTTAAATGAGTGCCACCTAATAGACCTGTTCTCCACCTCAAACCCTGTGTGTTCTCACCAAAGCCCCAAAGTTCACCTTGCCTCTTGGGGGAAGAGATTAACCTTTGGAGAAGCCTCAGCAAAGGAGAGATTCTGTGACCTTGGCTGGACTGCCACCTCTGCTGTCGCTTCCAGGAACACCACAAAGAGCCAGAATTTGCCACTTATTGAGAGTGGTTTAAATAGTCAGCTCCTGTTTATGTTGTCTCAGAAATAGCTCTGAACAGAAACACTACCAGGGAAATGGAATTTGCTCTGGGCTTATCTTTTTATTGTGACTTACAGAGAGATTCTGCCAGGTAAATGTCTCTGGACTCACACAGGTCTGAAGATTGCTGCTATCATCTTGATGACAAAAAGATGGGTCTTTTATCCCTGCCTTCTGGGAGCCACGAGGTTAAGAAAATGACTTAAATTTTTTCTTCATTTCCCAGAGTGTCTTTTGAAGTGGGAAGTATACACATCAGGCCTGGGAACGGCGATCAGAGCCCTGCCCTGCCTCACCCCTCTGAGTGCCACGACGGGCAAAATTGACAGGCAAGAAAAGAGGGGAGAAAAGAAAAGCTGGTGGTGTGAGCAGAGGGTAATTCCAGCTCCTCAGCATTCAGCCTGTGCTGCAGGAATGGTTGGGGACTCAATTAACCTCTGTTTCATACCCAGTTCTGTTCCTTATCCGCCAGATCACCACATGTTTCTAAAACTCTGGGAGGTTTTTGACCATCTCTGCCATTATTCTACCTAAAAAAAACCCCACTCTACAATCTTATCAAGCACTTGGAGTCCTCAGTAATGTAGCAGCAGGTGCCCTGCCCTTGGAGTGTTCAGCAAACAGGAATAGCTAAATTACAGGGGGTCAGGAGCAGGATTCTGACTAAAGAGGAATTTGACTGAAGCCCAAGGCAGGTTGCTGTTGAATCACTGAAAAATCATTTTATTTAGTTTTTTTTTTCTTTTTTTCAGCTGCTGATTTCAGAAATCCATAGTTCACTGCTGCAACTCTCCCAGGTTTGTCTCTTAATTAGCTGCCCCACGTGATCTCTCACATTCTAGACCTCAGAGATTTTTCCTGGAATAAGGAAATACTAAAAAGTTATTTGCAGTCATTGAGTGTTTCCTCCCCTAATGGATTTTGTGGCACTTAGCATGCACTTACCTCTGGTTTTATCTCACTGCCCATCGCCCTCGTAGCTGAGTTCTTCCCATCAAAAGCAACATCTCTTTCCCTGAAATACTGGTGATGAAAATGGACAGGTTGTTTGCTTTAGAAAAGCCATAAAAATAAATCCAAGGAGGCAAAGCTTAATGAAGAGAAGCAGTGGCATTTAGGAGAATTAGTGCTCACAGAGTGGAGGAGATGGGCTTTGTGCTTTAGATCTCAAAGAGATAAGGACTTGGGCTTGGAGATGTTGCAGAGCAGGGTCTGGATTTCCACTGGGTGCTGGAACAAAGCTGATGGGATCTCTTCCAGGCAAATTGAATGCAATTGAACAAGAGCAAGTGTAAGGTGCTGCATCTGGGGAAGAACAACCCCCTGGATCAGCACAGGCTGGGGCTGAGCTGTTGGAGAGCAGCTCTGGAGAAAGAGCCCTGGGGGTCCTGGTGGACAGGG
>JAOEGS010019293.1:27579-40195 GCA_025447755.1 Corythornis vintsioides
ATAGTTAATTGATTGCAGTGTTGTTTAGAGCTGGGGGGTTTGCTTCCATCTAATCACCCCTGTGCTCATTAAATCTGTTAATCAGGGAGGAACCCATCCTGGAACCTCTTCTCCATGAGGAACAATTCTCCAGGCAAATTCAGAGGTGGTCAAAGGCAGCTTGGAATTTGGAATACATCATGTGGAATTGGAGATGGGCTTGGATTTATTTCAGACACATGATCTTCAAATTTAACTCCCATCACTCTGCTCATCACAGGCTCCATGGCACTTTGTGCTCTACAACCATTAAAGAGTGGACTGAAAGTGTATCAACAGAGCTGGAAAACAGAGGGAATTATCCTGAGGTTTGGCACTTATTTCTCCCAAAACAACAAAAAAAGCTACTTTAGATTTTTCCCCACCATGAAAGAGTTTGCAGCGTGTTGATCTGTCCTGCCCTGAGTTTCAGAATGGAATATTGAAATAGAATTAGGATGAATCCTTTTGAATTAGCCAGAAACACTTGGGCAGTTCTTGCTATGGCAAAGTCAGGTTCAAAACTTTCCCTTCTCTCTGGCTGGAGCTAGACAGGAGTTGCCTAAATTGGTGAAATGTTCTGGTGCTTTTCAGTTTTTTTCTCTTGAGAAATCAGCTGGGAAATCACCCACAATGAGCATATCCAATATAGGACATCTCTCTTTTTATCTGCATTTCTGACCCAGGTTGGAGCTGGTGAGATTAATACTAAACCACTTGCTAATAATGACCAAAATTCACATTATCCAGGCATTAGAATTGAAAGACAATTTTTTTGGGTGCTTACTCACAAACCTTTTTTTTTAATGGGCTTTTGTCTCCTGATCGTGTATTTATTTGAAAACCAAATGCTGTGGAAAATTTACATTATACCCCTGAGTTTCATTGAGCAGAGAGCACTTTTCAATTCCAGAGTGAGCTGCAGAGCTTCAAACCGGGCAAAGAATTCATTATTTTAATGATAATAATTTACACTTGCATGGGAGCTTTCATCCAAGAAAATACCAGGTTAGGATTTTCCATTCTTAGGCTCTTCAAAACGGGGTAATTTCACCTCAATAAGTCTGTGTATTATGTGTGTCTTTGCTGTTTGGGAAGGCAGAAAGGCAGATTATGATCGTTTGTACAGTTGAGTGTTTGTTAGAGAAATATTTTGCATTTATACTGTGGTTTTCTGGAAAATTGAATGGCTCCTATTGTGTAAAATCAGGCCACTGCTGGGGAAACTGAGGTAATAACCTCCTGGATCTGTTCTGTTTCTGCAGGGCTGGGGTTTTTTTGTCTGTTCCAAGGAAGTGGAAGCAAGAAGTAGTTTGGAAATCAGGTCCCATTACCAAGATCATATCTAATGGTCCAACTCAGCCATATCCTCAGGATAGACAATATTTGTATTTTAAAGGGGCTTCTCCTCCTCTTAAAATGAAGCATTTTAAGCTTCAGTGGAATGGCAGAGGGGAAAATAATTCTTGTTTTGGAGGTGGTCAGTGGAATGGCAGAGGGACAATAATTCCTGTTTTGGTGCTGGTCAGTGGAGACAATAATTCCTTTTTGGTGATGCTCTCTGTGCATGGCAGAGGGGACAATAATTCCTGTTTTGGTGCTGGTCAGTGGAGACAATAATTCCTTTTTGGTGATGCTCTGTGCAATGGCAGAGGGACAATAATTCCTGTTGTGTTACTGGAGGGTGACTGCAGCAGCACCAGGGCAGGATGGAGCTGTGCAGCTCTTGCTCTAAAGGCCTGAATAACACACCTCAGAGTGGAGATTTTCCCCCTGAGTTCATCGAGCTCATCATGTCTTTGACAATAAGCAACCCAGCATATCTGTAGTTCCTTCCCATACATGCTAAATTGAGCCAATCTTGCCTCTTTTGATGTGTAATAAATCCCCCATACAGCAGCTCTGTTGTCTTTCAGCTATTGTCTTCTTGGAGGCTCTGCATAAATATACAAAAGCTTATTTCTAATTTTATCTTTTTTTTTTTTTTTTTCCTCCTTCTTATGTAATTCTCTATGCACTATTTACTTGCTTAAAAATTGAAATTGCCTATTTTTTTTTTTTTTCCCTTCTCCAAAAGCTGTGGGGAACCTTTCATTTAAACATGTGCAGGCAGCATAAGGCAGACCAATAACACAAAGTCAAAGCCATTTCATAGAAAGTGTTTCAGAAATGCTAATTGATCTAAATGAGCTTAGAAAGCATTTTCCAGAGCAGGCACCCAAAGTACAGGATGGATTGCAAGATCCATTCCCTTCATAATATTCTCCTGCAGTGTCTCCTTGCTGGATTTATGGATCACTTTGAGCTACTTGTCTTGATTCTGTCATAAAAAGCTCGTGGTTTATTATTGGTTTGGGTTTTTTTTTTCCCCTCTGCCAGTAATCCATGTTATTAAGTGGTGTTGAGAGTGACCAGTTTGGATCAAACTTATATTTTTAATGTATTACAATCAGTGGGTGGATGTGTTGGTGTGTCTGTTATTATTATCACCAGTGTCCCACTGCTTTAAACCCCCCCACACACTTGTGCAAAATATAGAAAGCACTTTAATGTCACCACTGAAGATGAATCTGTGAAAGCAATTAATGGTTTAATTCACCTTGACAAAGTAAGACAGAATGTGTTTTCATTATTTATTGTCACGTGCAGCTTGAGTAAATGTATTTAACAACAACAAAGCAGCATGTTGGGCTGCCTACAGCAATTTTGGGAGAATGGGTTTGTTGTTGCTGTGTCTGGAGAAACAGGGCTAGGTTTTGGTGGAGTTTTCCTGAGAGCACCTGAGGCACAGCAGTGCTTAAACCAGCATTTTATTAGAGGAGCTGGTTCCCATTCGGCCACTGGGACTCTGCTCTCCAGTGCCATCTTTGCCTGTCAATGCAGAAAGATTCTGCTCTGGGCCAGATACTCCCCAGATTGTCCCAGGGCGATCCAAAAGGCAGGAAAATCCCAGCTCAGACAGCTTTTCAGAGCACTGTCTGGCCTTCTTTGGAAGGCCCATTTTCCCATCTGAATATGCAAAGCAGCGTGGCAGGAAGGTGGCTGCTTGCCACTGCAGAATTCCTCTGCCAGCTAACTTGGGAGGAGAGAGGGAGCAGCTCAAGGATTATATTGTATATCTTTGTCAGCAAGCAGCATCTGTCACAGAAGCCACTATCCAGCAAATATCCCCAGGAATGTTAATCCAGAGACCAAGGGTTCAAGAGGGACTTAAATCTGTGGACATAACATTAGCTAAAGCTCTTCATTACTTGCAAGAAAAGTTGATTTTTCCCTATCCCCACTTCTTTCCTTCCTCTCTGCCCGCCAGTGCCCTTATTAATGAACTGTGAAAGCTGACATTTCCAATAAGGAACAATTAAATCTGAAACTAAATTAAATGAGGGATTCATTTACAAAATAATAACTAGCATGAGGACGGTGAAAAATGATTGCAAGTCATGGGAGAAAAAAAAAAAAAAGAAGACTAAATTAAGTCTGACTACATTAATGTTCTTTAAATACTTCTGCTGCTCAGAAAATGGAATGGGAAACATCTTATTAACTATCTTATATCTTAACATAAGGTAGTGATGTGTGAATTCAGCATGACAAGTGTTGCAGGACAGAAAGCCTTCATGGGTGTCAGGGTAAGGAAGGTACTTGACTCTCTGCACCCTTCTCTTGCCAAGATATTCCAGCAGCTCTGGAGCAAGGGATGCAGCTCTGTAAGTGTGTTTAACCTGACCAAGGCATCAGGGATGGCCCAGCCAGCCTTCAGAATGTTTCCTGGGAAGGCTCTGAGGCTTTTGAATGCTTAAGGATTGTCTTTGGGTGTTGGATGTAGTTAATCACCTGGCTGGGTTTTATTGTTTTAATAGTGGAAAGGGCTGGAAGAACAAGGACAGGAGCAAGAACTCATCCTAGGGGAGTTGATTCAGCAAATAGTGTGGACAGTCCTCCAGGTCATCATCTTTTTTTCCTGTTACAGTGATGGAATTCACCTGGAACCTCACTGGGTGGAAGCTTAGCTCGTGCATTTCACCTCATTTTCAGTGTTCCCATGGCTTTACAGCAACAGAGCATCTGGGTTTTTTTCTCCTCTATGAGAAACTTCAACCAAAGAGCTGAATTTCTGAAAGCTGGTAATCCACAGCTGATACTCTCTTCTTTCACATCAAATCCAGCCACTCAAACTCGTGGTCTTTGCAGTTGGATTTCTCAGGCTGTCCATTCAGACACCAATGGGCTGATCCCTGTCCAACCCACCCTGCTGTAGCAGCACCAGGGACAAGGACATTGATTGATTTTAAGGGAATGCTGATTTGCTGTGACTGATGCCAGCTTAAGGTTTGCCATGCTGCTTAATGCATTTTTATTTAAAGATGCTGTTTAAGCTCATCTGTGAATCTCCAAAGGCTAAAGTTAATTTTGCAATCAATTATTCTTGCAGGGATTTGGAAAGTTCGCTGCTCTCACCATAAGAGTTTGAGTTTTACTTGAATTTATCTCAAAAACTCTAACCTTCTTGATAACTTTCTCTGAGACCCTGTGTACCTTCTTTTATAATTTGTTGTCCCCTGGGCTGAGGAATATTTGGAAAGCAGAATTAGAAAGAGATTTGGACCCAGGTTGGAAAAAAAACCCAACCCATTGATTTCCTCAGTTCTACTTAAGGCCCTTTCCTTTTGTAAAACAAATAACCTGAATAAACATGTCAGGGAAGATTAAAACCTCATTAAAAAGTGTAAACAGAGTGCGAAGATGAAGAAGAAGGGGGAAAAAAAAAAGAGCAAGCTTGACTCAATTGAATAATGATCATAATAAAATCACTAAACAATATTGCTAGTTAAAAGTCCTGTTAAAGTGAATGTACCGTGGAGATGGGAAGCAGAGCTGCCCTTATCTAATGCTCAGGATGGAGATTTCTTTTCAATAATTTGATAACGTTTTAATGAATAAATTAATAACATTACCCAGGAAATGGAGTTCATAGATAAAGTCAATTCCTTGCCAGTTCCCAAATCTAATCAGAGGAGTTGTGCTCGGGGATGGTCAGCAGTGATGCATGTGTTCAGCAATATTTCTCAGTGCCCACACAGCAGACACAACTGCTGAGGTTACCATTATGGCACCACATGCAGAAGAGGTTTATTTCACAATATTAATGCAAATTATGGCTTTAAGACTGGCAATTAGGCATTTTTATTTTACTGAGGTGAGCAGGATTGTTGCATATATGCTTTAAAAATGCTAAAGAAAACAACTCCATCTTCTTCTTAAGTGATGTACTTTTAAAGACAAATGCAGAGAAAAGGAGAAATATTACTTGTTGTAAGGAAGCACTCGAGCAGGTTTTGAGAACAGGATGAAGTTGTGTTAATGTATCACCAATGCACAAGACAGATTCCCAAGATTTTTAATTTAAATGGGTAAGGGAGGGGAAAAGGAGTAGAGGGAAGGAGTTAATGAAGGACAGGGCAAAGCAAGTGAAGAGAAGTAACACTTCTGCAGCAAATGACAGGATCAGGAGAAGGAATTATTTTTGAATTTAAGGTAAAATTTAATAGAAGAGGAGGATTGGACTGGGGCTTAGCACAAGTACAGTCTGATTATCACCTTTGTTTCACTTTGAGGGAAGACTGCAACAGTAAATACTATAATTGTCTGCCTGGCCTTTCAGTCAAGATCAAGCACTGGAATTTTAATAATAAGACCTTTATTCAAGGCTCCAGAGATAGCTGAGATAGTGATGGATGAGCTGGTTCTCCTGCACAGCAGAGTTCTGTGTGTGTGAGCCTGTGAGCTGAGTGCCTGAAGGACTAGAGCTGTTAATAGTTCACTCAAGCTAATTAGCCCTGCTTGGTTCTTGTAGCTGAGGAAGGCATTGTGTGCTGTAGACAATCTCTGGATGCCACAACATCGTTGATAACACGGTGCCCAGACAGCACTCGTCGTTTCAACAGCCCACCTGACATCTGGAGAAAACTCCTTTCTCTCCTTTTGTACTAGCAGGATGTAATCCTCATCCTCTCCAAAATATTTGTCAGAGAGCTGCTCTTTGTCTAATACCATCCATGAGCTGTCAGACTGCTGCTTCTATTTTCCCTTCCCCAGGTCTCTCTAATAATACCCTGCCAAGCAAACGCGGGCAGCACATCCAGGGGTGTTTAGAGCAGCAGCACAGAAAAGCCCAGTGGATGTGGCAGGACTGCAGCGAGGCAGCTGCTCGGCCACAGCAACAACCTGGTGTTGCAGCCCTTACCCTGACAGAGCTTCACAACTGCTTTTCCCCCTGCAGTTCTCCCCCTTCCATCACACACCATTGTGATTCTTAAGCTGCAGTGTTAAATACAGACTATTACTTCAGCCAGTGTTGAAATACATTTAATATGTATTTCTACCCTGATGGAGGAAGGTGGTTTTAATTCACTTTCAGTGCTTAAGAAAGCTCCCTGGAGCCTGTCTGTTTAAAACAGCTCACAAGGGGGGGTAGCTACATTTCATCCAAAACCCAGTGAGGGTTCCTGTGAAACTTGCCTAGAATCACAAGGATAAGATGCTTGAAGAGAAATCAAGCCCATGCTTAGGCACTCCTCTTCCAGAGCTTCATCTACTCCATCAGCTCTCCTGAACCTTACACATATGATGCCCACAGTCCTGCTGACAGAGCAGTCCACCTAAAAATGCAATCATCTCCTATAGCATGATGTATAACCCTTCACTAGGAATAGTGAATTTTTATTCCACAACTTAGAGTTTGCTTTTTGCTCCTTCAGATGTGTTTGTTGTGAAAGGACATCAGAAGTCTCTCCAACCCGGGAGAACTACACTTGCCTGATCATACTGTCAAGTACAGCAAGTTCCCTGCCTGGGGTTGAGGGTTGTTTACAAAGAAAATATATTTATTTTCCAGTTCTGGTTAAGTATGTTAACATAAATGCTGCTGTTCTACTTGTGCCTGTAGACATGAGTAGCTCTCTAGGGAGAGCAAGAGGGAGAGAGGCGTGTGTAGTCATTTGTTTTTCACTAATGACAAGAATAGATTCACCTTGATCTGCTTAACAGTATTAATTTCCTGCTAATAAGTCACTATATTTAAGGTTTTTCCAGGAGTTTTCTATAGATCACAAGCTGCTCGGGTTTGATTTAGCAAGATGTCCCACACATGAGCCTGCAAATGGATCAGTCTGCATTTGAATGATATTTAGTCTCGTCTGAATTAAATTTTATTAAAAATATTACTATGCTAAATGCATTTAAGCAAAAAGCTCCAAGTCTGGCCTCTATTTCTGAAGGTATTGCAGAACAGAAAGTTCACGTTTTTCTTTCAGAGGCTGCCTGGGTAACTGTAAATCTTCACCAGCAAAGGCTGCTCTGATTTACTGCCCCTGCCAGAGGCTGCAGGGGATTTGCTGGTGGCTGGGGCTGTGCGGCTGCCCAGGGAAGGGAAAGGGAAGGGAAAAGGAAAGGGAAAGGGAAATAATGCCCGTGCTGGTACTGCAACAACGGGGCTGTGGTGGGAGAGGATGGTTCATTTTCCAACCCTGACAGGCTTGTGGGGGTGCTGCCTGAGGGTAAGGCCAGATGAGGAAGGGTTGTGCTGGAAGGTTCTGGCAGCTCAGGGGGTAGCTCAGGGGGCAGCTCAGGGGGTAGCTCAGGGGGTAGCTCAGGGGGCAGCTCAGGGGGCAGCTCGGGGCAGCTCAGGGGGTAGCTCAGGGTGCTGCTCAGGGTGCTGTGGCTCAGCAGGTAACCCGGAGAGGCAGCCACAGGCAGGAGCCTGCGCGCTCCTGTCTCTTCCATCTCCTAAGGTGGAGGAAGGGAAACTTCTTGATGTTACTGAGAAATCTGCTGTGGAGAGGGAGGAGAACCCTCCCTGAGTAGAAAACACTTGGCTGAGCGTTGGGTTGGAGAAGGTTTGGAGTGGTTGTTTCTCCAAAGAGCGGGGTAAACGTGCTCTGGAAACACGGCACAAAATGGCTGCCGGGAGGAGAGGCCTCAGGGCACCCAGTGCCTGGTTCTCTGCTAGCCCCAAACCACCCAGCGTGGGCACCACGAGCAGGGCCAGGCTGCTTTTCATCGTGGGCTTGTCCAAAACCAGTAAATACCACTGGGAAAGGTGATGGGAGTGGAGTTTTTCACAGATGCCCTCAGCAGCTAAACAGTCATAGCTCTTCTCTGTCCCATTGCCTGCCTTGGGCTTCTCTTGTCCTCCTGGTAAATGGTTTTCTTTAAACTCTAAAAATATTTTTCTTTAACGGTAAAAATCCTGGTCAGCATTACTAGTTTCTTACGACTCTTGCCACGACGTTACATGCTTTTCATGTTAAAGGTTTTTATCGTTATGTGATGGCACGGAAGTTTATTTTCATTTTAAAATACACCCTTATTCCTGGAAATAAAGGCAAAGCAATACCTAACACTTGATGGTAGCAATAGAGCAGAAACTCTCAGGAAGCTCCTGAGCAAGTTGAGGTGGTAACACTGATGGATGAGGTGAGCAGGGGTTTGGGGGAAGCCATTCCATGACTTGATGTCACAATAAACACAGTGGCAGAATAATCAGGATGGGGAGACTCATCCACCTTCCTGAAAACCAGTGAAATACTGAGAAGAGGAACAAAGAAACTGTTCTGATCATTCAGAAGGAGATAGCCAGGCTAATTAGGAAAGAAAAGGAATTAGAGATGGTTGCACACACTTGAGTAATTCATGTAACTGAAGTTATGGTAATGTTCCAGTTTTTCTGGGGATATGTGATGATAACTAAAAACTCTACCAAAAGTAGCAATTCACTGACTGGATTTTCTGGGTTTTTTTCAGCTCATCTTTGCAATGCAGAGAGGAAAGATGGTTTTGAGCCAGAGAGGATGTGGGATGATGATTCTGCTTGATAAGGTAAGACTCTTTTCATGCAGAAGAAAACAAATGAGTTTATGCCTTCCAGAGTCTAGAAATTAGATGGCTTTTCATATTGCATTTTTAAATGGCTGTGGTCTGCAGTGCCCAAGGAGAAATACTTTATTTGGCTTCAATTAAGAGAGCTCATTCTATTTTATGAAGGAACGAGCTACCAGATTTTGTAGTTACGAGGTTTATTTATGCACGCTTAAAATCTTTTTTGCATTTTATTGCTATTTTGAGAGTTCTGTGAACATGGCCTCAGCCAGAGGAGTGCTACGTGATGTCTGAGGGATGGATCTGCTGTTAATTACGGTGAAGTGTATCTGAATAGTTCCAACTTGAGCAGGGTCTGCTGGAAAGGCTCTGCATTTTCATGGCTCTTGGCAAGATTCGGCTTTCAGACTTGGTCTGGATTAATAAGAGCAAATCTTCAGTGCTAACTTTTACTTATCTTCTTGCTTCAGCTTCAGAGCTCTATTTTATCATTGCAAAGCTGGAAATTGTGGCTCAAATTGAGATGGGGCTGAGTGGACCATGTAATGACTGCAACTGATTTTGCTTGTCTTTTCCTTAGAATTAGGAGGAGTACAAAGTACAAACCACAGCGTGTGCTGATTTTACCCAATTGTGTGTTATACAAGAAAAGAATCTTCCCAAAAGATTATCTTTGTTAATGTTCCTTTTAATATTGGAAATTGCCTTACTTCTCACTTGCTCTTTTTTATGATTTTTTAATCAAATACTGCAGAGTTTTGGTAGGAAGAGCAGTAGTGCAACAATCTGTATGAGTCTAAAAAGACCTGACTGACTCAGGGTTGAAGCTGCTTTTTGTCCTGTAGTGTGTGGCAGGGAAACTTTTGGGCTGCAACTGGAAATTGTGGATGTGCTGGAAATTGTTTTTTGGAGTTTGCCTCTCGTAGCCTGGTCTGGATGGGGGTGGACAGTGAAAGCCTAATTATTGAAATGAAAATAATTAGCATATTTGCCTTGCTACTTAAGTCATTTAATCTCTAATCAGCTGTCCTGGAACCTCCTTTTCCCATAGATGTACAAATTTACCCAAGGATTTCAGGTATTAGTATTAGCAGCATTAGTATTGCCTTTGACTCATGGACTAGAGACTGGGAGTATGGCACAAAAAGATGGAAAAATGCTGAAAGAAATGCAAGGGAATTGGCTATTTGGATTAATTTGTAAACTTATGTGCATGTCAGTTTTTTGTTTGTTTTGTATTCCCTTAGGAAAAAAAATTCAATGCTGCAATAATTATCTAAAAGCCTGGTTATCTTTTCAAGTGCCTATTAACCCACCTTCAGTAAACCACAGAGTTAATCTTTGCCTCTTTGCCAGGCTTTTAGGAGTGAAGTAACCCTGGTTAGGACTAGATATGAAATGCCAAGGAGTCCACACGTGGAAAAGGATGATAATGAGATGTTAAGGGCTGTTAATTGGATGTTAACATCCCAATTGGGATGACAATGGGGTGACAATGAGTAGACATGCTGATGTCAGAGTAGTGACACAGGTTGGTTTTGGTGCTGTTAGGGTGAGGTTTGAACCACTGGTGAAGAAGACAAGCCCTGGACTCAGCTACCTCCATGGGAGCTTGAAAGCTCAGGTTTGATGTTTGTATTTATGTCTGTATATTCACATTAGTGTCTGTTGCAGGCACAAACATTTCTTACATGAAACATTCAACATTCTCTGCTAAATATTTCAGAACGAGCATAAACTTTTATCAGTCACTTTAATTGGCAGGTTCCTTTAGTGCTTTTTTTTTTAGTATTATTATTATTTTGAAGAATTAAGTCTTTCTGTCTTCATAAAAAAGCAACCGAACGCCTCAAAACCTGTGAATGTTCTTGCTCTGTTCTGTCCCTTGGCTGTTGCCTGTTCTGAGTTTCTCTTTGCCTTATGGCCTCAAGATAAAAATCTCACTTTCCTGAAGTTTTTAGGTCTTGCAAGAACTCGTATCCCCCAGTGGTGCCTCTCCTGTAGGTATTTCACACTTCAAACCAGCCAGACACGAGTGTTCTTCCTTTAGAATTAGGCTTTAGCCTTTGCATACTGGAGTTCCCCTGACTCCAAACACATCTGAAGAAAGCCCAGGGTTGCTGAATTAGATTTTAGTGCTGATTCTCAGTCTGTGCTTATTTTCTAGAATATAGAAAAAAAACCCCAACTTCTTTTGCTCTGATATTGAGAGTAACCTTGGTGTGAGTGGGTGAGAGCAGCAGTGTCTAGTTCACTGACTCAGTTCTCTGCTCTCAGTCCTGTGCCTGGCAGCTAGGAGATTCTGGCTGCCCAAACACCCCCTTGCCCCACACTCTGGAGAGGTTGTGACACCCAACCAGCCTTTCAGAAGTCATTAAGGCTCTTCTCATTTTTCTATGGTGTGGTGACTTGAAGCTGTTGGACTCCATTTGTCCCTGGCTGTTTATCCCACAGTGGCTGCTAAACAGTTTGTCATGTGTTTGGTAAACACAGATCATTCCTGTCTGTTATATTTAGCATTCTGTGGATGAAATGACATCACATGTTCACTCGTGGGGAATTTTCTGGTTTCTTTGTTGTTGTTATTCAGGGAGCCAGAAATTCTTCACAGTGTTTTCTGTGCTTGGTGAATCTGCCATAGTGAGAACCATCCCTTTCTTCTGGCTGCTGGTTTTCCAGACTTAACCAAACCAAACCTTATTTATTAATAAGCAGGATCCTGGGAAATATCATAACTCAGACCCTCTTGACCTACAGTTGTTTCCATTCAGGAAATGTCCTGTACATGCCCTCAAACCTAAGCAGTGTTTCTTTAATACTTGGATTCTCTTCTTCCCCTTCCTCCCTCCCTGCTCTAGTTCTGGAATTGACTTTATCCTTGTGGTGACAAAGTGGCTGCAAGCTTGGAGGAAACTTCAAACTGATGGGAGTTATGTCTTTGGCTGCTAAAAAGATAGGATTTAATGTGTGATGGTTATTAGAGCATCAGACTGGATCCCTGTTGAGAAAAACTCCCCTTATCCCTGCTGGCTGCAGTGTCAGTGACCTTCCTTCCCGTCCTCAGAATCCCATCATCCACAAAAAGAAAGGCATCAATACATTAGTGGAGGGAAGCTGGGAAATCAACTCATCCTCCAGTGGATCTCCAAGTGTTTGTCTTTCCTTATCAACCCCGTAATGATGGTGCAGTGATGGCAGCTTAATGACAGCAGCCCCAGTGACGCCATTCAGTGCCAAAGAGGTGAAGATTGCACATTTTATTTTGGAAAATAATTATGCAGCTAATTACAGCACTTGACTTTCGTCCTTCCCTTCCCTGTGTTGTTGGGGAGGCTGGTTTGCTCAGCTTGCAAAAGCCTGCGTCAGTTCTTCTAAAGGTCAAAAGACTCTTGTGTTATGATTTGTAATTGCTAGTGATAGTGAGGAAAATAAATACAGCATCATTTTGGATCATTTAACTCATTGCTTAACCTCCCTGGTGCTAATTCTATTGTGTGACTATTAGTACTTAGCCAAGTCCTTACGAGAGGAGAAACAAAGAGCAAGTTAAGACCTGAAATTCTGCTGAGAAATTCCGAGTCTGAATTCCCAATTCTAACTGTAGAGAGCAGACCAAAGAATAACAGAGTGTCAGGGGTTGGAAAGGACCCAGAAGATCATCCAGTCCAACCCCCCTGCCAGAGCAGGGGCACCCAGACCAAGTCACCCAGGAACAGATCCA
>JAOEGS010019294.1:10713-32259 GCA_025447755.1 Corythornis vintsioides
ACAGTGCCATGCAGTAGCTAATGTGAAGTGACAAACCAGTTTCAGGGACTGGGACTGTATGGTTTTAGTGCAACCAATTGCAGCTGGTTGCTGCTTAAATCATTGCAGGTGCCTCTGCTGATGCAGTGACTACCCTGCCCCAACTTACAGGGGTTTTTTTTGACAAATGGGGCCATTATGTGTTAAATGACTGAAGGTAGGGGAAAATATACTAAGGAAGAGCAAGTTTTCAGGACACTGTATAATGCAAAGGGGAAATAAGATAGCTAGAAAGACAGGTTTGAGGTTTTGCCCCAAAAAGTTAAAAGCAAAGGCGGATGTCAGTGCAGTGTTTTGAATTGAGATGAGGTGGGACTACAGTACAAGCTAGTGCTTATAACCTGCTGACCTCAAACTGACTTCATCACCATGCAGGGGTATCAGCAGAACCTTTTTACTTGTCTAAATCCTCTGCCCTCCCTCTTCTCCCTCTGTGACTTCCAGTGTTGTTGCACAGGCAGTGCCATAATGTGAGTAGGGAGATACGTTCAGATGGGTGATGCCTGATCAACTGGGGTTTGGTTGGCTGTTCAAACCAAAGCAAGGTGGTGATATGGAGCCTGGCTTCCTTCTTCAGGTGGATGGTGTCATGTGTCCATTGCCTCAAAATACGAGTTCTCCTCCTTTTGTCTTCTCTGTGTACCTATTTCAGAGCATGTTCATTTCTTTGGCTGATGTTTTGTCCTTCCAGTGTGTTTAAACAGGGTCTGAACACAATTATATTCTTATGAATGTTTTGGTTTTTTTGTTGTTGTTGTGGGGTTTTTTTGCTTGTGTTTTTATTGTGGAAAAACATCTGTTGCTTAACTGGATGGTAGCTGGGGAGAGGAAGGAAGGAAAGCCAAAATAGAGAAACAGCTTGTACTGACATTGGCTGAGGATAGGAATAGAAATGCAGATGCTGTATGTCCTCATTTCCATTACATGGAGAAAGAAGTCCTATTTCAGAGCCTTTGAAGCATGAACATAAGCAGCCATGCCCACTGGAAATCCTGTCTCATTGCAGAGCAGGAAAGCTCTTTTCCACCTTAAAAACATCATTTTGGGGTGTGAAAGAAGAGAGATAATGAGGAAGGGTCTTAGCCACAGTGGCTGGAGGGACCTCTGCAAGATAGCAGCCTATGCTTTGAAAGAGCTCTGAGGTCTTCAATGGGTGGGAAGGATTTTATTCATGCTCTATAAAAAAAAAGCCTTAAAGTGAGAATCTCAGTGTCACGACGTGGCTCTGGGAGTGACTCTACAGGGTATCAAAGAACTCTGTCCACTTCTTATTCCCCAGACTGAATGACTTGGTCCCTTTGGAGAGGGTTTAGATCTACCATGAGCTGGCTGAGCAGCTTCAGGAGGTGCTAAGTAGAATCCACAGCCCACCTCCACCTGGATTTGGAAAGACACCCTGGAGGTGAATATTTTCTGAAAATCACTTACAACTTCCTTGTGCCCTTCACACTGCTACAGCCTTACTGGACATGAGTGCTGATGCTGGGAAAAGCCCACAAACTAGAAACAAACAGTATTAAGAAGACTCCAGGGAAAGGTTGTTACTGCCATCAGTGATTTAATTTCTGCCCTTTTACATGTTTTAATCTCGGGCACGTTTTGTCTGAGTTCAGTGAACACTTTACAATCTGTCCTCTGAAATCCTAATTGAGCCTGTTTGTTCTTAAGTCTCTATTTCAAAGGGCAGGGGAACAAATGTGATTCTTGGTTCTTATCCCAAAGGTGCAGAACTGTAGATTAAATGTGTCCTGGAAATAATATTTTACACTCAAATCTTTCCCCCTGCAATAAAAATGGCTCAAAACCACATGAAGCAAAACTCCCCTATATTTAACCCATGTCTAGAAGCAGCTAAAATCCTGCTGGGAAATGTCCTGGTGCTTCCAAGTCAGTGGCACTTTGGAGCTGCTGGAACTCATCCTGCTCCTTATGGATAGTGGTTGCTCCAAAAGCACATTACAGATGTTGAGGATGTGAAGGAGCAGGTACCTGCCATCACAGCATCAGGACAGAGAAGGGCTAAAACCAAAATCCCAGACTGGAAGCATCCCTGAGGCATTTGCCTGCCTTGTTCTGTATCCAGACTTCAGGACTGAGCTCTGGTTCCTGCTCATTGTCAGAAATGTTTGAAACAGGAGAAACCTCCCTGTGGTCCCCACTGAGTGATGTTTATCATGCTCTGGTAATTGCATTTGCTGTGGTATTTACAGCATTTCCTATGTTTTGAAATGGAGAGATCTTGGGTTTGCCCAGAGCTAATTGTGTTCTCCAACCTATTCCTAAGCCCACATGTATCTTTAAACATTAACATACACATTGGCAGCATCCAGGATTGCTCTAAAACCAGCTACTGAGCTGGGAACATGGCTACTGCAGTGTTCATGTTTAGCTCCCAGTATTTATCAGGGGCAGCATTTTGTCCCTTCCTCTGCACATCCTATGAATTTTTCCCCTTTTTCTTTTTTTTTTTTTTTTTTTTTTTCTTTTTCCTCTACTTGTTAGTTTTTCCTTTTTTATTTTTTCCCTAGAGTCTTGGCCATCTTGACCTGAAATCTTTCCAGGGATGGGGCTTCTGCCACCTCTCTGGGCAACACATGACAGTGTTTCATCACAATCTTTGTAAAAAATATCTGTCTTCTCTCTAGGCTAAGTCTCTCCTCTTTTAGTATAAAACTATTGCCCCTTGTCCTGTCATAATAGGCCGTGCTAAAAAGTTTATCCCCATCTTTGTTACAAGCCTCCTTTAAGTACTGAAAGGCTGCAATAATGCCTCCCTGGAGCCTGTTCTTCTCCAGGCTGAACAACCCCAACTCTCTGGGGACACAGTGCCCGAGGTGGGGTCTCACCAGAATAGAGGTAGAAAATCACCTCCCTTAGTCTGCTGGCCAAGCTTCTTTTGATGCATCCCAGGATGTGATTGGCTTCTGAGCTGTGGCACACATTGCCAGCTCATGTCTTGCTTTTCATTCACCAGTACCCCCAAGTGCTTCTCTGCAGGGCTCTCAATCCCTTCATCCTTCAGCCCACATTGGGAGTTGTCTGGACCTTGCACTTGGCCTTGTTGAACCTCATGAAGTTCACAAGGGCCCACTTGTTGATCTTGTCCAGGTCCCTCTGGATGGCATCCCAGCCCTCAGGTGTGTCAACCACACCACTTAGCCTGACCATAATGACTCTGTCTCACTGATTGCTTTTCCTGGATATAGGACTTCTGGGCTTAGAGTCAGTGTATTCTGAGAAAGTCCAGAGCTTGAAACAAGCACTGCAGCCTGCCTGGGGTGCTCCTTCTATATCTATTGCTGTGTGAAGCAGGTGGCTTGAATTTGGCTGGAGCTTATGCATTTTAGAGTCTTTATCTTTTAGCTTATAGAGCCTTTTGATAAGATTTGCTGAATGCATGTAAGACATTGAGTTTTATTTTTGTGGATTTAAATGCAATCTTCTAAATTGCTTTAAAGTAATTCCTGGTGGTTTTGAAATTCCAAAAACCTCTGGTACCCTTTTTTTAAATGGTTGTGGTCAATTACAGACTGTTTTAGGAAATGGTGTAAAATGTGTAAATGAAACTAAAAGCATTTTTCAAAATGCTTCTAAAATGAGCAACATTGTTAGAACCATCATGTAAGATGGCCTTCTTATATAGGACTCTTTGAATTACTTCGACATTAACTTTAAGGCATTTTCTATTTGGTCTCCAAGTATATACCCTAGATGGGACTCTGAACATATTTTTTTTTCTGTGCATTTTAGGTATAAATTTTCTGGTTTGGGATTGTCATCTGCACTGGATTTTTTTTTTTTAAAGTAGCAGTTGAAAGGAATTAAGGAGCTTGTCTGCTTCAGCATTTCTCCCAAAATGTAAGGAAAGGCTGTTTTTCATTGCAATACTGCATCCAACAGCAGAGTAGGAGAGTTATTTTGACAAGTCCTTCAGTGTCAGAAACCATGAGTTTGTTCTAAATAGTGATCTTCTGAGGAAAAAGATGAAAAAATATGTTTGGGCCACGAAAGAAGTAGGAAATAAGTGATAGTTTGATTTTAAAAGTTTGAAGTGAAAACTCAAACTACATTAAAGTGATGGAAGTAAGTGAACAGCTAAATATATTGTGCTTTGTGTTGTCTACTTAGAGCAAGTACAGTGAGTAAAGAAGTTCCACCTTGTCCCATTTCCACTGAAGCTGCTGCTGAGTTTAAAGGAAAAGCAATCATATGTTAAAGAATATAGTCCATTTTATCCTTTTCCTCAGGTTGTGCCTGTGACTTCACAAGTGTGTAATCTGTCATTGTGATAGAAAAAGCTGGTGTGAGGTACTTTGGTCTCTTTTGGGCTGGAGGAAACTAAAGATGCCCTGCAGAAGAACCAGGCAAGCCAACCACAGTGTTGCTTCTCTTCAGGGTTTGAAATAAAGGATTGTCCCATGTCAGAAAGAGGAGGCAAGCTTTTGTAGAAAATCCTTCATTTCTGGAAAAGGGCAAAGGCAGGAGATAGGGTTGTGTCTTGCCACCATGAAGCAAACATGGTGCCTGAAGTATACCAAGGTCCTGGGAAGATTTGCTCTTGTCAGGAACACTGTATTAGTTTATATTGCCTCAAACCACTATTTAGAATTTGTTATTCCTTACACAGTCCCATTTCTTGGAACTTAAAGTAGAACTTGCCCATTAAATGATGATCTCAACCTTCAGAAACCACAGAGTGAAATCCAATGTGAATTGGAGGCAATTCTTAAGGGGAGTTTCTAAGAAACCACCAGGTCAGTGACTAAA
This sequence comes from Corythornis vintsioides, assembly GCA_025447755.1. Taxonomy (NCBI): domain Eukaryota; kingdom Metazoa; phylum Chordata; class Aves; order Coraciiformes; family Alcedinidae; genus Corythornis; species Corythornis vintsioides. The sequence continues at coordinate 15,520 of JAOEGS010019294.1, forward strand.
ATTTACAGGGTGCTTCAGCATTGCTTTTTCTTTGCTGAGGACCAAAAAAGAAATCTGATAATAAATCCAGGAGTCCTGTGTAGGTGCTTGCTTGTGGAGCTTCATGTGTAGCAGTAGAGCAGGTTCCCCCATGGTAGCAACCAGACCTCTCTTCCACACATTTTTCTGGAAGAGCTTCTCCATCTGCCAACAACAGTGGGATCCAGAGGAGACCAGCTTCATCCAGCAAAGGTCAGCTTTTATCACTACACCTCCCCAGACTTCAGGAATTCCCAGGAGTTCAGGTAAATATTTAACCTGGGCAGAGTGACACAGAGAGGTGAAGCTCTTTACCAAAGAGATGCCAGAAAAACAGTTTAATGGCTGGGAGTCCAGGGCTGGAAAATTGGCTGAGGCTCATCAACCACAGAGTTCTCACCCCACCTCTGGTCCTGGACTTTCTCCTCTCTTTTGTTAGAAACCAAATAATCTGCTTGGGAGGCCATGCTCTCATTTGACATGGGAACAGTGCTATAGTTTACTGATAAAGGAAATACAATGTTCTATGTGAGACAGGGAGGCTTTTCATAAAGGTTTTCTTCATGGCCATTCCTCCTTCATCTGCCTAAATTCCAAGGGGAACCAAGTAGGAACTTCTGGAGATAAAGTCTCCATTGGGGTCCTCATTTATGGCTGTTTCAATTTTCTGGGATGTCATGTTCAGGCATAGTTGCATGGTTTGGTGACTTTCAGTGGATTTATCTTAGAATCATAGTATCATGGAATCATTGAATGGCAGGGGTTGGAAGGGATCTCTGTAGATCATCAAGTTGAACACTACCTCCAAAGAAAGATCAACCAGGGTAGGCTACACAGGAACAGATCCAGGTGGGTCTTGAAAGCCTCTAGAGAAGGAGACTCCACAACCTCTCTGAGCAGCCTGTTTCAGACTTCATCACCCTCACAGGAAAAAATCTTTTCCTTATGTAGAGGTGGAACTTCTCATGTTCCAGTTTGTGACCATTGACCTTCATCCTATCACAGGGCACCAGTGAAAAGAGCCTGGCCCCTTCTAATTGACACCCACCCTGTAGATATTTGTAAACTGAGATCCCCTCTCAGGCTTCTCTTCTCCAGGCTATACAGCCCCACGGCTCTCCATATTTCATCATAAGAGAGATGCTCCAGTCCCTTCATCATCCTTGTAGCCTCCATTGGACTCTCTCTTCCCTGTCTGTCCAGAACTGAGGAGCCCAGAACTGGACATAGTACTCCAGATGTGATCTCACTAGGGCAGAGTAGAGGGGAAGGAGAACCTCCCTTGACCCACTTGTCACAGTCATCCTTATGCACCCCAGGATACCACTGGCTTTCTTGGCCACAAGGGCATGTTGCTGTCCCATGGATAACTTACTGTCCATCAGGACTCCAAGGTCCTTCTCCATGGAATTGCTTTCCAGCAGGTCAACCCCTAACCTGTACTGGTGTGTGGTGTTAATCCTCCTCAGGTGTAAGAATCTACACTTGCCCTTGTTGAATGTCTTTGGTTCCCCTTCGCGTAGCTCTCCAGCCCATCCAGACCTTGCTGGATGGCAGCACAGCCTTCCTCTTGCATGAAGCTGTCCATTGTTTTGAGAATCACCACTTTTTGATTGCCTTGAACCTGGTTTCTACTATATCACCTGATACCCCAAGTTCTTCTGCTGGAAGACACCATCAGTCTCTGTTTATTTTATGTAGACCTCTATCCTATATCCTCTCATAGCACAGGGCTGGAGGTTACAGGCTGTGCTTGATGTCTGAGCCTCAAAGAAGGTTGTTTCTGCCCTATCCTGGATGGGAGTCAGCTACCACAAATGCGCTGTGATACAAGTCCATGAGAAGAGAGGAAGTGAAGCCCCTTCTCCGACTGTCTGGGACCTCCCACTGCTATTGCCACAGGGAACTTTCAAAGTTTTGCCTAGACTGCTGGAAGTGCCAACACGGAAAGCAAATATTTGTGTGTAAGACTTAACCCCAAAAAGATTAAGTGCAGATGGATGTCAATAGTGCCAGCAACCTGCAAGAGAAAGTGAAAACTGAGAAAGATGTAAAAACAGAACAGAGTGTGGAAAAAAAAAAAAAAAGCCTAAAATGCAAAACAGATTAGAAGCAAATGAGGGAGAAGGAAAATTTCAACAGAGCTTTTCACTTTCCCAGAGAAGGGCAGCATGAAGAGCAGCAAGAGGAGAACTGCAGTCAGTGTCAGCAGCTTGGGAGGCTCCAAGGGTGAGCATGAAGTAGGGAGGTGGTAGGAATATCAGCATGAGGGATGCAGCTTGATGGGATGCTACATGGACAGGAGGTGCTTTTGGAAAATGGGGGAGGTCCTGGAGGTGAAGAATATCTTACACGGCCTTTAGCTCCCACCTCTTCAGCTCTGGAAGTCAATTGCTAGCCAAGGGAAATGGTGATCTGTGGGAAGAGCTTTGGTTTTGTGAAGCTTGGCCCGTGTTCTGTGGGAGGAGAGTTGTGCAGTTTGGAATGTGTCCATCTCCAGAAAATCTTAAGTGGTAGGGCTGTCTAGACTAGTCAGGAAGGCGTGAACATATAATCAGAGGAAAAACAAGAGAAGAAAGTATGGTTCCTCACCTAGAATTAAATTAAAATGTCAGGAGAAAAAAAAAAGAATCAAAGCTTCAAAGAATGCAAACAGAAGATGCTCTGAACTGAATTTATTCTAATGCTGTGAATGTGCCTAACGAGATGGGGGGTAATTAGACATGACTGTCATAGGACTTACATGCTGCCGCTGGAAGTGGGTGGGGAGGTGTGTGAGAGGAATGTTACCATTAATTATTATCAATCTCTTTGTAACAACCATGTGGACAGCGTGCAGGTGTGTGTGAGGACCTTGGCAGGCTGACAAGAATGGTAATTGTTGGTTACGGAGTCAGTGGTGATACAGAAGCAAATTCTCTTTGGTGCTTCATCAACCAGCAAAGTGCTAATTAGTGATTGCTAGAGGCCACCGGGTCTCTCTGGAGAGGAAAGTGGTACCTCCTCCAACACCTGGATGTGGGAGCATGGGGGAAGTGTGACTTACCTGGGAGACTGCGATTACAGCAGGATTTCCTGACCAGAACCCCTTAAATATTCTTCTTTTTCAATACTTTTTTTTACCTGCCACTAGAATATAACTTAAATATGGGTTTTTTTTAAAAAGTAGATTATTAATCTTTAGTTTGCCAGGGGTCATGGTGGATTTCCCTTCACTGGAAAAGGAGTTGGACTTTTTGAGGCAAGATATGCACCTGTTGAGCTTGTCTGGTGAGCATGAGGTGTTACTAATGCCCTTTAAAAAGAACAGATTGTTGTTGCTCCACACTGGACCTCAGCTTTTGGCTTGTTTTCTAGTTTGGCTAAGAGAAAACATGGGGTTTAGAAGTATATGCCATGTAATGGAGAATTCAGTGTCCTTGCCTCAAATCCTATCCTTAGGGATTTTCCTCCCTGTGGGCCATAGGAAACATACAGTCATGATTACAAGGAAATCTCCACCACAGAAATTAACAAGAAGCAGGGTCAGAAAGGGCACAAGGCATCATTTCACAAGCTTGACTATAGTTGAAGAGTCACAGTGATGTATGGAGACATTAATGTATAGAGGCTGTATCCTAAGGTCACTTCAGAACAGGAGCCTTTCAAAGCTCCCCCTGCAATGCAATGCTGTAGAGCAGCTTTAAAAGACTGGAGGGAAAACAAGGGCTGACACATCCCTGTGACAGCAGTGACAGCCAAGTAGTGCTAGTCAGGCCTGGGTTCCCTTAAAAATGTGCACTGAGCCCTTTCTCACTCTTAGTGCTGTTTGCTGAAGTACTAAGGAAATGGGAAAGCATCCAGAAAACTGGTTCCACTCAGCTGACACCGTGAAGTTTCTGAAAGGAGCAGGAAGGAGATTGGGGTCTGCAGCACGCAGCTGACCTGCCACCGGCTGAGGACGTGGTGTTGCATCACACCAGTCCTGCCAGCATGGTCCCGTGCTCCGTGTCCAGCAGCTGTTGAAAGAGAGAGTGGAATAACATCTGCTTGCAGCTGCTGTGGGTTTGGTTTTTTTGGTCCTGATGGAAACAGGGAAAAGGATTTTTGAGGTTACCTTTAGGAAGCTTTTGACTGCAGTCTACAAGGAGCAAAAGTGCCCTGAAACACCACTTTGCCCTTGAAGACATGGGAAATCTGTAACAGGGAACTGACAGTTGTTTGTCAGAGCTGAGCAGAGCCATGTTCTCCTCCTCTGAACATCTGCAAGCCTTTCAGAAGCTGTGTGAATTATTTTTGTTCTGTACTATATTACACTAATGCCTATAGTGGTTTAATCCATAACACACACAAGATGAAGATGGAGTGCCCATCTGTGGTTGCTACAGACATGCTTTGTCATGGTCATTACAGCTGCTTCTTAACCAAGATTTTTAAAGTTGGGAACCTGTGTCTGCATTCACTGACTCATCTGAGATTCAGAAGTCAGCTCAGAACTGGTTAGGTGTAACTGCATAGAATGTAACATCAAGAGGAGTTGATACTAGAAGACATCTTTTCAGGTAATGTAGAGTTTATTATAGAATCCCTCCCTTTTCCTCTTCCATTCTGTGTGGTTTTGTGTAGACACCATCAATTAAGAGCCATGCATACAAAAATAAATGAGTTTGAAATATGAAGCCACTTTTGGATTTTTTTTGGATAAAAGTGGCTTTGTTAGTTTAGAATAGTGGTCTACTTTTAATAGGTGGTAGGGGATGAGAGCTTCTTTGTGAACTCTTTTTGACACTGTCTGGTGTAGACTTGGGCTTGGCCAAACAAAGAGACAAAAGGCTGTCTGCAAATCCAAGGAGGAGCCTGAACTTTGGGGTTCAGCCCATTAGTTGAATCAACTGGGGTTTATTTGGAATTATCCCTATAATGTTTTCATTTTTTTGATTATTATGTGTGTATCAGTTTTCTTCTAATTGCCTGAAAAGGCCTTTGAAAGCTTTGAGATGCCTGGGGAATATTTCCTCAGCAGTCAAAGGCACCCAGGAGGAGGTGGCATGCTTTCTCAACAGTCTTCAATAAATCTGAATATTCAAATTAGTGGCTTAAGACAGGATTTTACACTTACCCATGATACCACTGACTTCAAAGGCAGATGTAAGCTGACATGTGGCTGTTGGACACATGACAGTTTCTTTAGCAGCTATCACATTACTTCTGTTCTCCTTTCTGTCATGATGTCCAAATTGCTACCTGGTTATATAAGCAAGTCTTGGACTCATTGCCTTGAGTCTACAGCAGAGAATCACCCTGATATGTCACTCCCTGTTCCTTCACACAAAGCAAAGGGTCAGGGCAAACTCAATTTCTTGGTTGCTTTCTTTTTGTTATTGTTGTGTGGGGTTTTTTTTGTTTGTTTTTTAGTAGATCTGAACATCTGTGGCTTTGTCTCCATTTAGCCCATAGCCAGTGCTTAACTGCAGTTGCTGATGACCTGATGATCCCTCCCCAGACAAGAAGGGGAATTTGGAAAAGGAGAGGAGGTTGAAATAAGAACAAATTTAATGAAGCAGCAAAATGAATACCAATATAAACAAAATTATACTCAGGGCAGCAAAAGTATGGTTGGCACAATGAATGGGAAGGCAGTTCTCAGAAGCAGGAAGAGGAGCAGGGTCAGGAGGAGCCCAAGCAGCAGACACACCAGCACCACAGGATGGGATGCACCTGGAACCAGCTCAGGGCAGCTGCCCTGGCTGACTCCAAACAGATAATGGCCAGCAGACCATGGCTGGTCTATGAATCTGTCCCAGCAAAACCAAGACAGGCTTTTACTGATCTCAGTCCAGCTATAGCCACATGATGCACCTGAAAATGGTGTTCTTGTGTCTGAGAGACTCGCTTCACAACTGGAGCACCAAACCGATTTTTAGGTAGCTTTAAGGTGTGGACAGTCATTGGCAGAGCTAGGAAGCAATATGGGGGATCTTCATATCTACACACTTTTTCTTGCTTCTAGACACTGCTTTCCTTCACACATAACTCTGAAACCGCTTTCTCTGTCTCTGCCTGCATTTCATGTGTGGCATTTTGGGGAGAGCTCATTACAGCCAAGCTCAAGTGTAGCCAGCACTTAGTTACAAGTGCAAACACATCATGAATGTCTGTCTTGCATTAGGATCTTTCCAGAAAGCATTAAAACACAGCCAAGGTGGCTTCATGGGTTCTGCATTCTCCCAGCACTTGTTGGTTCAACTGCTCTTGAAAAATATGGGAGTTTGGGAGAGTGTGGATGTCAGCACCAGCAAGGATTTGCAGTGTGTCAAGTAGAGGGGAAATAGGCAGTTGTTTTAGAGCCAAGCCAGCCCTCCTCTTTGCTCAAGTTTTCAAATGAAACTTCAGGGAGAGAAACATCATGAGCTGCAGCGGTAGATGGCTCTCTGGGGAGCTGCCAGCTGCAGTTTTTGAGTTACAATTGGATTACACAATCCCAGAGCCACATTGCACATTCATCATCACCTCCTGTCCACAGCTGAGCTGTGAGGGGCCCTGCCAGCCCAGTGTTGAGACCTCCAGAGGCTGGAGCCAGCCCATCAGGAATGATAGAAGGCAAGTGTGAAACCAGCTGCATTGCAGGCTGTGCAATGGTTGTGAGGACTACTGTTTGAAGTTTTCCCAAGCCATCAAGCTCAGGGAAAACACCTGTGGCATAGCAGCCATATGAGGTTTGTCAACAAGAAGATCTGTTAAATCAGTGCAATCTTGTTCATGACAGAGCATGAGTCTGGTGAGTAGGAGACATGTAGTTTGGTTTGGCCTATGTTGGCTCAGTTCATAGAGAGGTTTTGGTGCACACTGAGTAGATTTCTCCTGGGGGAAACACAGCCAGGATGCACCAGGAGCCTGCATGGTGTGCACCAGCTTCCAATGGTAACCCAAAGGATCTACAGCTGGCCCTTCATACTCTATCTGATCCCCTTTCCCTATACATTTGCTCATTCCAAACACATCCATGGCTTTAGCTTGCAGATCTATTCCTCTTCCTTCAGCTGACTTGCTAATGTGGATGCAGCCAACAGACTCAGCCTTCTCATAGTGTCTCATCTGAAACCTTGAGCTTCAGGCACACGAGTCTCCCTGTGGGTTTTTGACACATGAAGTTACTTATCTGTGCTGTCTCTGCTTTGAGCTGGTCCATGGGCAGCTGCTTCTACCACCTTACTTCTCAGACATGGGTCAGGCCTTCACTGTTGCACTGATCTGTCATGGCAAATGTGACAGAAGAGTTGGATGAGTACAGCATTGCCCATGGCTTACTGAGGGATGTCTGTGTCCTTTTGCTGGCAGACATGACCATAACACCTTCCAGCTGACCAGCATCAAATTGGATTGTCTCAGCAGATCAGGACTATCTTTAAGGTATCATGTCAAGGCATTTGCTTTTAAGTTTCCAAGATGCCTGATGCCTCAAGCAAAACTCAGCATCTTTTTTGTCTACAGCCAAGTGCAACCTCTGTCTTGCTCTTGGAGACAATTTCATCAATGTGATCACCAGTTTTTAGTAAGCTGGGGCTGAGTTTCTTCTTTCTGACAGATCTGCTTAGACTGATGTATGTTCCTGCCCTTTCCTTCTGTGCAGGGATGAGTCTCCTCATTTCCATTGAAAACTATCATGGTGTGGAGTATCACTTTGTCGACACATATTGGGAATTACTTCATAAAAGTCACTGAGGAGGAGAGTTTGAATTATCTTCCAGTTTTATAACTTGGCTAAAAAAAATCTGGCTGCAAGCTAAAACTTGACACATAAATCTCAGCCAGGAAATAATTTAGTTTCTCTCCTTCCATCAAAACAGCAAACAACTCCTCCCTCTCCCAAACACTTGCAAATTTCTCAATGGTAAATGGTTATTTTAGGAAGGGATTAAATAAAGAAATCTTAGTAAGTGGCAGGATCTCTAGGGTGGGGAGAACACAGAAGGAAAAATACTTAATGATACAATTTTTAATGATATTTTCTGTGCTTCTTCACTTGAAATGCCTTACACATATCCCGAGGGAGCAGTGTAGATCACCAGTTTGATTGCCTCTCAGTAATGGTGGCTGCCACGAGAAGTGTAGGTGCTCTGTGCCAGGCCAGTGATGTACTTCTTACCAGGATTAAACAGTCCAAGGCAGAACTGAGAGATCAGTCTGGATGGGAATCAGATGAAACAAATTGCTTGCCCAGTCTTTCCAGCTGTGTTTGTGTTGCAGTTCACATGTATTAACCTTGAATCACTTCTGGTTAATGGAGAGAGGCCTCAAATACCTGCAGGACAGTGTCTTTAGGGGACATGGACTTAGTGCCATGTTCTTGCTCTGATCTTCTATGCTAGCTCAAACTCCTGATAATTTCTGTCCTAGGCAATGAGTGAAAATAAATGTTTCCTTCCCTTCCTATAAAACTTCCTGCAAACCCCCCTTGTGTATTCTTCTGCTGCTTTGACTCTTAGGCTCAGAAGAATAAGAGGTGTGACCATGGTGTTGCCCAACTGCTTACACCCATTTTGTCCCCATCAATGAATGTATCTGAAGAATAGTTGGCTTTGTAATCCATGTTGATGGAAGTTGTCCCTTTGGTCATGTTTAAAACCTTTGGTTTTGGGGCTCTAACACTTACCCATCTGGCTCCTCCACTTGGTATGTCTGGAGCTGAGCAGAAGTATGTGTCCATGCCCTCCCTGATGCCCATTGCCAAGTCAGGATCATGCAGCAAGCAGAGGGCACAGTTGTCCCATCCTGATGACAGGTAATGACATGACTGTGTTTAACCAATTAATAAATGGTCCATGCTTCAGCTGGTGAGCCAGCCTTCAGCTCCCAAAATAAATGGGGGTTTTGTGAGTGGTGCAATGACAATCCACTGGTTCTTAGTCCTTTTCAACCTGCCAGATGCTTGTACAACACCAGGCCCCTTTCATTGAGCTGAACAGGTCTGTCCTTGTCCTGCAAGCAAACAGGATTTATAAATAAGCATTAAAGACATAGAGAAAACAATTATTAATGAATGCCACAGAGATCCCTCTTTTCCTGGCGTTATGAACTGTTGAGATTGAAGCTTTTAATGCATCACCTAAAGCTCATTCTCCTGTCTTCTTTATTGACTAAACCCCTAATTATTGAAAGCTCAACCAGCCATGTGGTCTGGTGCTGGCAAATTTATCCAGGATCCTTAGTGGATAGTGGGTTTCCAGATCACCAGAGGCAAGGCTGCAGTGATAACCTGTGCCTTATAGTGCCAGTCCTGGAAAAATGGAGTGTCAGGGCTCATACTCTGAATTTGCACAGAGAAGCACTGAGACTAGTCTGCATGCAAGTGAAGTATCTGACCACAGGCTCCCTTACTGCTCCCATCCCCACACTATCCAGACTTTGAATGTAGACCTTTCTGGTTTGTACTAAAATGGCTCAGAAAATTCTGTAAAGCACAGATGTCCTTTAAGCCCAGTTTTTGGAGATGGGAAATTGAAGTGCAGAGAAACTACCCAACGTGACTACTTTTCCCCTTACTGATTATTGCCCTCCCTGGAGATGTCCAGTTCCTCTCCTGTGATTAGGCAATTCATTTTATCTGCCCTCTTTGATGAGGTGTGAAGTGTGCATGTTGCTTAATGAGAACAAGCTGTTCAGATAATGCAGCTCAAAATAATTGTGCTTCTGCTCTCCCAAAATCACTGCTGCCAAAAGACAAGGAAAGTGTCCTAGTTAAGGGACTAAACTGGAACCCAGGTCCTGGCTTTCTTACAGCAGGGTTTAGGTTTTCTTTTGGCTTTCTGTTGTTGTTGCTGCTCTGATGTTAGATAATTCTTGTAGGGTTGTGCAGATGGTGCTGGGTGTCAGTACTGTGACTGCTACTTCAGGAGGTGCGAGGGGTAATTCAGATCTTCTCTTTGGGCTTGTCCAGATCCTGGCTCTTGCTATTGCTCAAGTGGTGAAATACAAAGCTGGTGAAAATATAGATAATGGCCATGTCAGAGAAACATGGGAAAGACAACACAGATATCCACAGAAGAATTTTGGTCTGATAGAGAAAATTAATTTCATAATCTGATTTAAAGTCCTCCTATGCACATGCAGTAACAGACAGATCAGTAACAGACTTACAGGGGATACATTTGCCAGGAACAGTAGCAAATTTTAATGTAAGTACACATGACAGCAAGATTTTCTATGGCTTTGCAGACCACAGGGCTGTTATTGAAAAAAAAGAAAAGCCCAAAAGCAAAGTAGCGAGTGCTGGAGCTGTAGCTCAGAGGTACTGCTGTCTGCTCAATGTGCAGTGGTGTGGCACTTGCTATCTAATTATCTCCCTCCAACACAATGATTAACTTAGGATTTAACAGTTGAGAGCCAGCATTGTAACATTAACCAGCAGTGGAGTGTGTGCTCTATAATTTGGATGTTTTCAGGGAAGAGTTCACTGCAGGGCATCTGTCATCCCTGTGGACATTTTATTCAGCGTAGCTGTGGCTTCAATCCTTCTTCTTCCAAAAACAGGCTGGAAAGAGGGCTCCAGGCTTGTGTGTATAGGCAGACCTGACTCTCACCTTAAAACCTTATTTTCCATGGGCATTGTAACCAGAGCTGTGTGAAAAGCTTTTCCCTGTATAAGACAGGAAGATGCACAGCACATGATGAGAGCTTCTGATGCTTCTGTGTCTATATGAAGCATAGCAAAAATTCAGGGAGAGACCTTGGCCATTCTGATGCTGGTTTTCAAATATGATCCTGTATTTCCCTGACCCAATATTTCTACTAAGGATTGAAACAGTGGCTCAGGAACAGGACCTTATCGGCAGGATTGTGCTAGAGTGGAAGAGTGGCTTTTGATTCTTATGGAAACAGCCACTAATGGCCCTAATGCTTAGAGCTGTTGGAACACAGGCAAGCAGGAGGGTGGTCGCCTAAATACCATGTCTGCATCTTGAAGACCAGTTATTTGCTAAACCCTGCCATGCTCAGAATAGCCTGTTGCCCATTTATTGCATCCAGGGTGGTCTGGGACCCTTTCAGGATTTACAGCCCACGCAGCAGCCAGAGCTGTGGACAAGCTGCTCTGAGCTGCCCAGTGGGACAGGAATATCTGTGAGTAGCAGTGAGCTCCCGTCAGCCAGATGTTAGTGCTTGGAGCTTGTTATTCAGAGCTGCTGATTAGTCTCTCAGGCATTTTGCCTCCTCGGTTCCTTTCTCAGCGTGCTGACGTTAGCCAGAGAGCGCCTGCAGATCGCAGATGTTTGTTTTTCCATCTCTTTGTCTTTGCTTCTTCAACCTCACTGAAGCTTTTCCACTTCACTGCTGTGGCAACCTGTGTTACTTCCGTGCTGGAATGAGGGCTGAACCTGGTCCTCTGCTGTGCATGTACTTGTTTGGCACCTCTCTTGAGGCTGATGGCATGGGAGACAGCAAATGGCTTCTTGCTGAGGTCTCCTCTTTGCTCTGGGCTTGCAGAGCAGCTCAGGAGCAGATGCAGATGCCTTTCCTCAAGTCCCTGCACTTCATCCAACCTGATTTCAGTGCTGCTGTTGTCATTTCCTTCAAGCTTTCACAGATCCCTTATTGATTGCAGGAAGAAGCTTCATTAGAGCCTCTTGTCCTGCTCCTGGCTGTGTGCATAAGCATGGTGTTGGAGTTGTTTCTATACTCTGTTTTAGTGCCTGCTTTCATGCTCTAAATTAGTTTCTCTGATTCATCCTCCAGAGGAATTTCTGTCTCTCTGTTGACTGTAGAAAGAGTCCAGAAAACCAGTGTTTCCTACCCACGATCTAGGTTAGATATTTTAAGAAGGGTGATGCAAAGGCCACTCCAAGGGACCCACCAAGCACAGATGAATATGGGTTCGAGTTTGCCCCTTTTCACTGCCCTTGCTTTTCTGTACTCAAATGGATATGACAAATGAAGTAAAACAAATCTGGCAACTCCTATGGACACTCAAGAGTGATGTGACCTGGACACTTCTTCTTCCCAGCAGCACTGGAGGACAGCAGATTGCCTCGGGGCACGTGCATTTGCTCTTTGAAAACCGGCAGCTTCCAGCAGCAGTGCACGCTCAGGGCTTCCAGCCCAGCCTGCAGCCAAGGAAATACAATATGTTTGTAAAGGCAGCTGAGCTGTGGCAGCTTATGTGAAGTATGAAGACAAGACATCCAGTGTGGAGGGATTTATAGAGCAGCATGACTTTTATAGACATTGCATTAACTTTAAATATTTGCCTTTCTCAGCATGGGATCCCCTCCTGGGCATAAAACTTCCCCTAGATGTGATATATTTGCTGGGGAGGAGACAGAGACTCCACTTGCAAGTAAATGTCCCCATTTCTGTTCTTTCTTGAGATGCAGCATTTAATGCAGATGGCCATTTGCCAATACCCATCCACAGCCTGCTGGGATTTCCTCTGCTTCTTTTTATCCCCATTTTGACTTAGAGAAATGAAAGTTTTTGCACATTATATATGGCATATTTTTTATTATATATTTACTGATCCCCATCTTTCCTGCCTCTTCTTAGCAGCAGAGGATGTGGGCACTGGGCATTTGCTCTTGGAACCTGCCAGGGGGTGCATGGAGGTCTGGATTTTCCTTTCCTACAGGAGGTTTTGAATTCTTTCAGCCCTTAATAAACCTGTGTTCACTATTTCCATGTGCCCCCATCCTCCCACTACCACCCACATCTCCCACCTGTTATTTTGTACCCTTAACAGCCGTGTTGAATCTAACCCTCAGTTTACAGCCACACAGCACCTGCCACTCCAGGGTGTCAGTCATCTCTGTAGGACCCCCCAGGGAACTCCTATGAGTTGCAATAAATTAGGCTGAAGCAAACTATAAACACCCCAAACCATACCTGGTTTCAACTATTATTGTACTCATGCATATTAATATTGGTAAAGATGTCTCTTTCTCTGAAGACGTTCCAAACCTGCCTGGATGTGCTCCTGTGTGACCTGTTCTAGGTGATCCTGCTCTGTCAGGGGTTGGACTAGATGATCTTTTGAGGTCCCTTCCAACCCCAACCATTCTGTGATGCTGTGATAAATATATTTCCTCATCAGCTGATGTTTCAGCTACATCTGGGGATGGTGTATTTCAATATATTGTATTTCCCTCACTGCTACCCTATTACAGGGTGTATCCTGTCTACCAGGGCCGTTAAATGCAGTGAAGTTTCCAGGAGCTGTTGGAACACGAGGTAGAGGTCAGCTCAGTTAAAAACCAGCACCACATTTCAATAAACAGGAGCAAAACCCAAGATGCCATGCTGCTCTGATCTGCAGTTTCCCTGCGTTCCCATCAGTGAGAGGCAAGGACACAATACACTCTGTTTCTGGGTCTTGCTGTTTTTATCCCTTCCTTGGTATTTAATTAATTCTCTGTGTGTACGTGTGGGGGGAATGGTGACCTAATCCTATTGAATTAGAAGCCAAGTAAAACAAGTTTAGATGGAGATGCGGTCACACAGCAACTTTCAGTTGGAGAACAATACTCTTGAGGGAAGGTATATTGGCAAAGTAGTTTTAGGCATATCAGACCTCATTAGTTTTATTGTGATAATAATAATACTAGGTGGAAAAAAGCTGAGCTGGAAATTAAAGTGGATAGCAAGTTTTGGAAAGCTTGGTAGCTGTGGAAATGGAAAGTTTCTGTATGTTATAGAAATAAAAGCCTCTTACTAAGACTTTTGAAGCTCAGCTGAAACTGGAACCTTATCCCTGAGAGAAAAAAGAAACCCAACACAAAACCCAAAAGCAGTAATTAACTCAGTGGTTTTCAGCATTCAGGCAGAGGAAAATGCAGAAATCCATGAAGCAGCCTGTTTTATAAGGTAGACTTAAAACCATGCTTGCTCTCAGCACCTAAATTGCTTCTAGCAACAGAGAAAGGATTTTGGTTTTCCTCACTCAAAACATTTTCTTTTAAGCTCAGCCTAGTCAAGCTGAGTAGTGCACTTTGACACCCAGTGTCACTTACCTGTAAGTAAGCAGCTTAACCCATGCCTGGGACAGGATAGAGTTGTATCAGGAATATCTACTAGCCATGCATGGTACCTGAGGGAACTAGACCAGGCATTGCATTGCCTTGGATGGCATTTGCAATTCATGCCTTGCAAATAGGTGTCTTGCAAAGCCTATGAGGTATCTGTTCTTGCCATGATCTCTGTATATCACCTGTAGTAGGGGTGGAGAGCCAGGAGCAGTGTCCTGGCTGCTGCCCCTGCTTTTGCATGCTATGGAGGTGAGTGCTGCCCCACAGTTTATTTTACAGGCCACCCCTGAGTGCTTTTGGTGGAGGGGTGAACATGGGTGGCAGTGAAGAGGCTGGCAGGGTGGCACCCCCTGTCCCTGAGGGTTAAACCCCTGGGATGGCTGGAAGACCCTCCACTTCTCCCCAACTCTGACCCATCTCAGAGGGTAACACATTGCCCATCCTTGAGCCAGGAGGGGTGTGAAAAGCTGGGAAGCTTTAGGAGATGCAGAAGGCACAAGGTCTGGGGCTCATGGAGCTGAGCACTGAACCCAATGCTCGGCAGCAGCAGCCAGGAGAGGAGGAGGAGGACAGCTGCTCCTGCTAAACCACTTAGACAAGAGACTTCACTGCCACTCCCCTCCCAGATCCACGCTGCATTCCTGTGGCATCTTGGGTGAATTGCTCAGAGGAACGTTTTCAAGGAAACAAGCCAAGTGAGGAGCCCCTCCACCTCAGAGTGACTGGGAAAGCAGCTGGCTGGCTCTTGGTCCGCTTCCCTCAACGCCTGCGTGGTCAGTGAGGAGAGGAAAGGGACTTGGAGGTGCCCCAGAATGAGGTCCTATGCTCTTGATTTATTTTCCTCTTCCTGGAGACCTTCTGTCTTGCCCTGCCTGGGCAGGGAGTTAAGGGATTTACTGTCAGGACTAACTTATCTGCTCACTTGGCACAAGTGAGGTGCCTGTGGTAGGCAGCCTGGCTCATACCCTATACCTTTTTTTCCCCTCTCCTGTATTCTTGATTACTGTGGTTTCTATTCTCATCACACTGTCATCTTTTTTCCATGGCAAGTACCGGGAATAAGGTGTTGATCTCTTTCTGGGTACTGGCAGTGACCAACTCAAGTACTGTGGAGATGCATTTCTGCCTCCAAGCCTAGTCTTGGCAGAGGGGACCCAGGTGCTGGTCACCTGCTGTCTTTGCATCCTCCCTCTCAGCAGCATCTCAGGCTTCAGGGCTTAAAGTGTCTGGAGAAATCAATGTCCCTGGACATGCTCTAGGTATGGCTGCTTTTAGTGAGCAGTGAAACTGGGAAGAATTCCACCATTCAGAGTGCCAAAACACCTTGGGGTGGATGTAGCCTGGCAGAGGCTCCCTGCAGGTAGTGCTTCTTACCCTACTGAAACCTCCAGCCCTCATATTTCAAGTGAACAAGAGACTTGTGCCATAAGCCTTATACCTTCCATAACAAATGCTGACCCAGCATTCAGTAAGGTAACTAAGATAAGAACAGCCACAAGAATTTCTTTCTCCATCCAGGTCTTATATATCTTGGTGATTCATATAAGGTCCTAGGGTGAAATTCCAGCTCGTCTCCATTAGTAGCAGTGATGCTGGATCTGCCATCTGGACCCCAGTTCAATACCCCTGAAAGGTGCAGTCTTGCATCAAGCAGTGGTGCTTTAACCCAGCACTGCCATGTCCTCACCACTATAGTTTACCAGTGTTGACAGGGGCCCTTCCACATTTCAGTAGGAGTGTTAGTCTTGGCTGAAAAGTCCAAGTAACTGGAGGTTAAGTCACTTCATCACAAACCCAATACCCTCCACTGCCAGACCCCACCTGCTATCCGTTGCCATACCATCTCTCTTTCCATCCAACACACTCACTCCCATGTAGCCTGCCCAAAAGGGCTGAATGAAAGAAGAAAGTGATGCTCAGAGTCTGAAATGTGGCCAGGGCAAGGCAGGGCTTGCCAGCACTCTCATTTTAAGATCAACCCCACTGCAAAGCCCTATGAAAAATGCTGTTTGTAACCAGCTGGTGAGAATGTGAGGACTCCACCTTGTTATTTTTCCCCATGTAGAAGGATCAAAGAGTTCATTTTTCAGCTGGTAGTCTTGCGATTGAAGGCAGGCATCCAATTATCAAGCTGGGCTCTTCCTATTGCCTACCCTGTTGGTAAACAAAGCTCTGCATGTCTACTAGTACCTCAGCTTTTTATAACTGTGTTGTTCCAGTGATCTCTCTGGATATCTCCAGATAATCTAAGTTCTGAACCATGGTTTTCAAACTGGTGATTGAGGACCTGGAATAGGAACAGCATAAGAAAATAAGCTGTCTAGCTTTTTGTTGATGTTTAAGAAGTTTCTGACTCTGTAGAGCTGGACTACCACTGCTGTCAGAGAACCAACCTTAAAAGGTTTGGGAGTGCCTCTGGGATGAGGCTAATGCCACCCCTGATGTTTGCCACCAGACATTACCATTCCCCCACCAGCCAGGCCATGAGATGCAGTTAGATTTGCACAACCTCAGCTGCATGAATTGTTTGTTCCTCTGTTTTGGACACTGTCATATGTTGGGCCTATAACTGCATCAATGGAAAATGCAAAAAATCCTTCATGAACTAGAGTTTCCACCTCCAGTCTTCCCAGCAAACATCTTTTCCTAACTCAGTGCTCGCCTTTGCAGGGATTTAAATTCAAGAATTGTTCTGCTTGAAGTTTTGCAAGGGTTTGGCAAACACAAAAGC